>JAOWBW010000200.1:919459-963726 GCA_026119855.1 Campanula takesimana
TTATAGAACACAATATGTGTTGGAAAATGTATTCGATTATTAACGATACATATACGCGAGATATGATTGTGACTAGGTACAATACGACCTATTCGACTACGCGCTTAGAGTCTAAGATGTTGGGCTCTACTTGAAAGTAAGGTTATCGTGATAGACACATTAGTGTGTTAAAGATTATATGAATATGTACATGTAAATATGGCATATGACAAAGTGACATAAATGACATACCCTACTACTTGGTTGGGGTCTGTTATTAATAGACTCTAATTTGGCTTGATTGTGTTACGTGGACACATTATGTGCCATTGTTATACTGATTTGTATTTGAAAATATAGCATACGTGTACTTGTATTTGATGAGCACATGATTACATGGTTCATGAAGAGCTAGTCCACTACTTTTGGACTTAGTTATATACTCTTGTAGTTCAAGTAAACATCTACTTGTGCATTCTTGTGTGAGTCCAGCTGGTCACCTTGCTTGCTCGGAGATGTATAGGTTCACGCTTATCATGAGGCTGGGGCCAAAGTGATAATCGAGTACCTATGTATCTGCGCTTGACTCCTTACTACAGGCTATAGTAAGGGCATAGCTTCCTTTGTTAGAGCAATACGCATGCTAAAAGTGAATGCTAAACTCGTGAACACCTCGTGAATCTTGTTCTTAAGAGTGATACTGGTTACCGGGTCCTCTAGTGTACTGCACATCAGCAACTTGATTGATCGTGATTTGTCAACTACAATAAGCAACGACAACAATGGTTTACTTGGAGGAATAAGGTTGGGATATCCTTTGTAACGTGTTAGTTTAGCCTTATGTGCTAGTTACTTGATGAGTTGGCTAGCCTCTCATATACTTGTTACTTGATGACATCTTGAGCATGATTATTTGATAATCTACTTGATTTGCATGATTATATGATAACATGCTATGTACTTGTATCTAGTAACTTACTGAGATTTATCTCACCCCGTTCCTTGTTTATTTGTTTCCCCCCCAGGAAAGCAAGTGGTAATACGTTGTGAGGCTCGACTTAGCAGGGCCTACTTGGCAGGTTGTTCTTGTTGGGGATCGTTATCCTTTCCAGTTTTGGTGAGGACGATTTGGTATCAGTTGTTTAGACTCAGTATATTGGGTAGACTTGTATAGTGTTCTTGTAATGCCAGCGTATGTGCTAGGCATGTTTTCCGCTGAGTACAACCATTTGGTTTAAATTTCTTGGTATAGAACTCGTTGTGAGCTATCTTAGCTCGTTCCTCTTGAGTATATATATGATGTCAGTTTGATATAAGCAGATGTCATTCAGTTTCTCGCTTCTTGTTAGTCACGCGCACTAGGTTCAAGGTTCTATTAGGGAATCCCGGGACTTGGGGGCGTGTCAGGTTGGTATCAGAGCTACGGTTTAGCTCTAAGCCTGGATAGGGTCTATGGCCTAGGTTCGGTTAGTCTTGGGTGTGTTTTCGACGTCGAGTGCTTCGTTACTTGTTGTTATACCAGGCATAGGACTGGTGTTGATAGTATTGATGGAAGAATGTCTACACCAAAATTGAAGGATGCATCATTCTTTGTGAGATCTCAGATATAATTTCTACTGAGTAATATATGATACATGATGAGAACCTTGTGTTATCTTGAGTTGCTACGGTACAAATATAGTGCTGATATTTAAATCAAAGTTGATGACATCGGTTGAGTTCAAAGAGTTGAAGATTCAACTTGAGAAATTTCTTGATAGAGGATTCACCCAGCTTAGTATATTTGCGTGGAGTGCATCTGTATTGATTAGCATGAAGAGATATGGTACTTTGCGATTTCATATTGAATTCAAAGAGTTCAACCAGGTGACTATAATGAACCAGTACTTGTTATCGTGTATGGATGAATTATTTGATCCCCGAAGTTAATCAGTGGTCTATTCAGTGTTTGATTGATAAGTGGCTACCATTAGTTGGAAAGTCAACTATGAGGATATATTGAAAACATCTTCTTATATCAGGTATGCTTGTTATGAATTCGTGATTATGCTATTTTGATTGATATGTGATCTAGCAGTATTGATGGATTTGATGAATGATATCTTCCAACCATAATTTGATTTCTTTGCAATGAAGTGATTAATGACCTAGTGGTGTATACCAAGTCGCAGACTGAGAATTGATTGTATTGAAATTTCTCGAGAGAAACAATTGTTTCCAAAAGCTAGCAAGAGATAGAGGATCTATTACCTTGAAGTGGATGCCTGAAGTGTCACGACCCGAAAGCCCGCCTCTAAATTCTAGTATTAAATAATTATTTATTTAGTCATTTGATTATTTATTTATGTGAGCATTTTGTGTTTCATGATATTTAATTATGTCTAGCATTATTTGGGTAATGTTGTGTTAAGTGTGAAATAGGGGAATCATTTTGAATAGAGAGTTAATTGGGGTTTAATTGCGTTAGTTTGGAGCGGAGGGGCTTAAGTGTAACATTTTTAAAACATCCTCCTTCTTCTTCCTCCCTTCTCCCCCATTTCCCCATTCCCAGTAAACTCTCTCTCTCTCCAAGAAAAGGGTAAGTTTTTCCTCTCCCTTCTCTCTTCATTTTCATCCTCTTCCTCTCATCTTTTCTTATTACTCATTTTATGAAATGTGTTTAGATCGTCGATAGGATCGCGTAGGACAAAAAATATTTGAATTCCGTCATCCTTGAGAAATTTCAAGTAAGTTGCTTTCCCCCCATTTTTATGCTAAAATGTTCATTTCATGCTTGAATGGTGCTTTAGTTGATACATATGATGTTGGGTTGAGTTTGGGAATTTATTTGGAATTTATTTTGATTTTTGGTTAAAAATGGTGATTTTTAAATGTTGGTTTAAATCTTGGTTTGGGGTTGTTAAATGATGATATTTAGGTCCCCTCTAATCTCATAAGTTGTCCTAGTTCATTTGTTAGGTTCACTTTGAGAGTTGATATTGAGGATTTTGGTTTTGGTATGGAAATGGTGGAATTTTGGTGTTCATGCCCGAATTGAAGAACCCAGAAGAAATTTGGGTTTTGGCTGAAATCCCTAGGGGGCGCGCGCACCCTTTAGGTGCGAGCGCGCGCACTCTCCCTTGTTCAACTTGGAAAACCTTCTGATCCTCCAGGGCGCGCGCACCCTTTCTGCGCGGGCGTGCGCCCTCTCCGCTGTACAAGTCCTGAGCTTTACCCTCTTGTACTCTTCGTAGACAATCTTCGATAGTTCATAACTCTCTCATCCGGACTCCGTTTTAGGTGTATAAGCTATCGTTTTAAAGCTCTCCTTGAGCTCTTCGAGATGAGTGAGTAGTTTTGGTTGAGTGCTTGAGTTAACTGGATCCTTTGTGATCAAATGTGATATGGGAATTGTGTTATCATTGTTGAGATTATTAGAACACTTTAATTATGTGTTGTTGGTTCATTTCACTTTCTTGGTGACTTCTTGATAAGGTTCCCTACTTTAGAATCAGTGGTTGTTTATTGTGCTAGTATTTTATTACTTAGCCTTTATTTGGAAGTCCAGCTGCTATTTGTGGTTGTGTCGGGCGATGGGAAAGATTATAATGGCACGAGCCAAGTTCATTATAATGTTGACCATTGTTTTTCCCATATTTTCCTCTTCCAGATTGGCCTTGGAATGAGATGAGCTAGCTTCCATTGTGAAGTAGTCTAGCTAACTTTTTGGAGTATGACTTTGTGGCATATCTCCCGTCCTTTGTGACATGTTACTTGGTTATTGTTCTGGTACCGGGGTTTTCTCTTCGGCTTTCATGCTACTATGAAGATGTTGATTGGTTGATTGTTGAAGCTGCGCAGCGATCCTTTATTTGGGTCTATCGGTTGGGAAACCTTGGCTAATATCCTTTGTTAATTGTTTATTTCCGCTGCTATCTGTTATCTGATAACTGTTATGTGCTACATGGATTTTTATACTGTTTATTGCCTATTGCATATTAGCATGTCATGTAGTTGCATTAGTAACTTATTGAGATTTATCTCACTCCCTTTTCTTTTGTCTTTGTTTTTCCTTAACCCCCCCCCAGGTGGAAAGGATTAGACTCGCTGATCACGAGACAGGACGTCGAGTGTGGATATAGCTTTTTGGGGAAGGTTGTTATTCGGTTTGCATTATTTAAATGTATAACCTTGGGATAGTGTCACCAAACAATGACGTCATTAAGAATTGTATATTTTATATTGTTGGGGTATAACCTTGTGGAGCTTATGTTAGTTGTATTTTGTTGTTATTAAACTTGAATTTATAAAACCTTGTATCACCTTTTGGCATTAAAATGAAATTTTTATCTTCGTAACTTTGGTGTATTGGTTCTAAGTCGACGTCCAGTTCGCGTACTCCGGGCCCGCGGGGTCGGGGTCGGGGTCGCGACAGTTGGTATCAGAGCTATGGCTTAGCTCTAAGTATAAGTATAGGTGGATTAGTATGACCTAGGAGGGTAGTTGTGTTCGGAGTAAGTAACGGTTGATGTTTTATGCAGGTAATTGTCACAATGGCTAGAAGGAGGACAGGTGAAAGTTCTAGTGGGGCTCAGAATCAGAATGATCTTCGGGAAGAGAACCGTGCAATGTTTCAGGGCATGTTTGAGGCGGCCATGAAGGCCATACATGACCAAGGTCCGAGAGTAGAACAAGCACCACCTCCTCGATATGGTTTGGAACAATTTTTGAAACTGAAACCGGTGGAGTTTAATGGGGAACCCAATGTGAAGAAGGCCGAGCTATGGATAGAATCAATGGAGAAAATTTACGATGTCTTTGGTTGCACCGATGAGGACAAGGTCCGGTTCGCGGCTTATAAGCTTGTGGGTGCCGCCGAGCATTGGTGGAAAGGGGTTAAAGCGAGTTGGGATGATACTCACACAGTGTATGCGTGAGAATTGTTTGTGCGGAAATTCAAGGAGCATTTCATTCCGGTAGTAGATCAAAACCGAAAAGAGATCGAGCTTCTCAACTTAGAGCAAGATTTGTTGTCTATAGCTCAGTACTCGGCTAAGTTCACAGAATTAGCCCGGTACTGTGACTATCTTGTGAGGACTGAGGAGCAGAAAGCCTTGAGGTTCATCCGCAGTTTGAAGACATCCATCCATACTCAGCTTATAGCCCAGAGGATTGTGACATTCCAGGATGCGGTAGACCGTGCATACTTAATCGAGCAAGATATTAGAGAACATAAGAGGAAAATCGAGGCATCGAATACGGGTAAACAAGGAGTCCATGCTAAATCTCAACCAGAACACCGTTCAGATAACCGAGGTAATTCGGGAGCACCATCTCAGTTTAAGGGACAACCCGCACCTAGGAATCCGGGTACTACTCCGGGGAATCAAAATAGGAAGCCTTGTACCTATTGTCAGAGGGAAGGCCATACGGAGGATAGGTGTTGGAAGAAACAGGGTAAATGTACCAATTGTGGTCAAATGGGGCACTTTGCGAGAGATTGCCCGAGGAGTAGAGGAAAACCATCCGGGTAAGGAGTTGGTACTACTCAGGGTCAGAAAAGAGATGCTGCGGGAAAGCCCAAGGTCCAAGGAAGGGTATTTGCCATGAATCAACAACAAGCTACCGATGATCCATCCGTTATTGGAGGTATTGTTTCTGTGTCTAATGTAAGCGCACGTGCGTTAGTAGATCCAGGATCATCGCATTCTTACATATCTGTGCAATTTGCTTCTATGCTAAATACTGCATTTGAGTCTTTACCTTATGTGCTAGAGGTGTCGACCCCTATAGGAGAATGCTTGATATCTGATAGAGTATTTCGTGCTTGTGATGTGGTTATTTGTGGTCGTGTCTTATGTGCGGACTTGGTAGTCCTTCCAATTCAAGACTTTGATGTTATTTTGGGTATGGATTGGTTGAGCAAGTTTCATGCTTCTGTTGATTGTCGTAAGAAAGTTGTTACTTTTTCTATTCCCGACGTGCCTAAGTTTATTTTTGAGGCTAGTCCTTTGAGTAGAAAAGTTCGTTTAATTTCTTATGTGAAAGCGAGAAAATTATTGCATCGTGGTTGTGAGGGATACTTGGCTAGTGTGTTAGACACCAAGAAGGAATCCCCTGGTTTGGAAAGTGTTCGGGTGGTACGGGAATTTCCCGATGTTTTCTCTTCCGAATATAATATGCCTCCCGATCGTGAGATAGAGTTTTGTATAGATCTTTTACCGGGTACAGCTTTGATTTCGAAAGCACCGTATAGAATGGCTCCAGCAGAGTTGAAGGAACTAAAGGTTCAGTTGCAAGAGTTGCTTAATCGAGGGTTTATCCGCCCTAGTGTTTCCCCGTGGGGAGCACCGGTTTTGTTTGTGCGGAAGAAAGACGGTTCTTTGAGATTGTGTATTGATTACCGGAAGTTGAATCAGGTGACGGTGAGGAATAAATACCCCCTACCGCATATTGATGATTTGTTCGATCAACTTCAAGGTTCAGTTGTGTTTTCTAAACTTGATTTGAGGAGTGGGTACCATCAACTAAAGATTCGATCGGATGATGTTCAGAAGACTGCTTTTCGCACCCGGTACGGTCATTATGAATTCTTGGTTATGCCGTTTGGGTTGACTAATGCACCTGCAGTGTTTATGGACTTAATGAACCGAATTTTCCATCCTTACCTTGACTCGTTCGTAGTGGTTTTCATCGATGATATTCTTGTCTATTCAAAATCTCGAGAGGAGCATGAGCAACATTTGAGAACAGTTTTATCCGTCCTTGCGAAGGAGCAACTATTTGCGAAGTTTAGTAAGTGCGAATTTTGGCTTGAGAAAGTCTCATTTCTGGGGCATGTCATTTCTAAAGATGGGATTTCTGTGGACCCTTCGAAAATAGAGGCCATTGTGGATTGGAAGCGACCGGAAACCGTGACTGAGATTAGAAGTTTTCTGGGGTTAGCCGGGTATTACCGGAGGTTTATAGAAGGATTTTCGCGGATTGCTACACCGATGACTCAGTTGACCCAAAGAATGTTCCGTTTGTGTGGACTGAAAAATGTAACAACAGTTTTGAGGAGTTGAAGAAGAGATTGACCACCGCACCGATTCTTGCGTTAACGAATGGGAACGACGACTTAGTAATTTACAGTGACGCTTCGAAAGAAGGTTTGGGTTGTGTCTTGATGCATAATGGGAAGGTTATCGCGTATGCTTCGAGGAAGTTGAGCACGAGTGAGCAGAATTACCCGACGCATGATATGGAATTGGCGGCTATCGTATTTGCACTTCAGAAGTGGAAACACTACCTTTACGGGGCAAAGTTTGAAATTTTCACGGATCATAAGAGTTTGCAGTACCTTTTCTCTCAGAAGGAGCTTAATAACTGACAGCGTCGATGGATGGAACTTTTGAAAGATTATGATTGTAAGATATCCTATCATCCCGGGAAAGTGAATGTAGTAGCCGATGCGATTAGTACAAAATCTTATGTGGCTTCGATGATGGTTCGGGAATGGAAAATGCTTGAGGATGTTCGAGATTGGTGTCCTCGCGAATCGAGACGTGGGGCGATTTTTGCGAATATTAGGGTATCTCCGACCCTAATTCAAAGGATAAAGGATGCTCAGAAAGAAGATCCGGAGTTGGTAAAAATAATCGGAAAAATGAAAGAGAAAAATTTCGAGGATTATACTATTGGTTCGAATGGGGTGTTGACTTTCCGTGGTCGTTTGTGCGTACCCGATGTTGATGGAATAAAGAGGCAAGTTATGGACGAGGGTCACAAATCGAGATACACTATTCACCCGGGTAGCACGAAGATGTTCCAAGATATGAGGCAACAATTTTGGTGGAACAATATGAAGAGGGAAATAGCTGAGTATGTATCGAGGTGTTTAACTTGTCAACAAGTCAAAGCCGAGCATCAGAGACCCGCGGGACTACTTCAACCGTTAGAGATTCCAGAATGGAAGTGGGAACATATGACAATGGATTTTGTTACGGGACTACCTCGTACCCGTAGGGGATATGATAGCGTATGGGTAATTGTGGACAGACTGACCAAGACCGCTCATTTCTTACCGATGGATATTCGATACTCGATGGAGAAACTCGCGACCCTTTATATAAATGAGATTGTGAGATTGCATGGGGTCCCGGTTAGCATTGTGTTAGATCGTGACCCGAGGTTTACTTCCAGATTTTGGAAAGCGTTACAAGTGGCTTTGGGTACAAACTTGCGATTCAATACAGCTTTTCACCCTCAGACTGACGGTCAATCCGAGAGGACCATCCATATTTTAGGGGATATGCTTCGAGCGTGTTCGATAGACTTCTCTGATTCTTGGGATAGACATCTACCGTTAGGGGAATTCTCTTACAACAATAGTTATCAGGCAAGTATCGAGATGGCACCTTACGAGGCTTTGTATGGGAGAAAGTGTAGATCGCCTATTTGTTGGGATGAGATTGGGGAAGCAAAGATTTGGGGTATCGATTTGGTTCAGGATTCAGTTGAGAAAGTTAAAATTATTCGAGATCGATTGAAGACAGCCCAGAGTCGACATAAGAGCTATGCGGACCACCGAAGGCGAGATATTAATTTTCAAACCGGAGATTTTGTGTTTTTGAAGGTATCTCCGAAGGTGGGTATTCGTAGGTTTGGAAAGAAGGGTAAATTGGCTCCGAGATTTATTAGACCGTTTGAGATTTTGGATAAAGTGGGACTTCTGGCGTATCGACTTGCATTGCCATCTTCTCTTGATCGTTTTCACAACGTTTTCCACGTTTATATGCTTTGTAAGTATTTGCATGACCCATCTCACGTGTTACCGAGGATACCCGAGGGTATCGAGCCCGACATGTCTTATGAGGAGCGGCCGGTTCGGATTCTAGATACTAAAGTCCAAGAGTTGAGGAATCAGAACATATCGTTGGTTAGAGTTCTTTGGAGAAATCATGATGTTGAGGAATCAACGTGGGAGCTTCGAGGAGAGATGGAACGGAAATATCCGTGGCTTTTTGGTTCGGGTAAGTCTCTTTAAAATTCGGGTTTTCTTTAAGGAGGAGTGAATGTCACAACCCGAAAACCCGCCTCTAAATTCTAGTATTAAATAATTATTTATTTATTCATTTGATTATTTATTTATGTGAGCATTTTGTGTTTCATGATATTTAATTATGTCTAGCATTATTTGGGTAATGTTGTGTTAAGTGTGAAATAGGGGAATCATTTTGAATAGAGAGTTAATTGGGGTTTAATTGCGTTAGTTTGGAGCGGAGGGGCTTAAGTGTAACATTTTTAAAACATCCTCCTTCTTCTTCCTCCCTTCTCCCCCATTTCCCCATTCCCAGTAAACTCTCTCTCTCTCCAAGAAAAAGGTAAGTTTTTCCTCTCCCTTCTCTCTTCATTTTCATCCTCTTCCTCTCATCTTTTCTTATTACTCATTTTATGAAATGTGTTTAGATCGTCGATAGGATCGCGTAGGACCAAAAATATTTGAATTCCGTCATCCTTGAGAAATTTCAAGTAAGTTGCTTTTCCCCCATTTTTATGCTAAAATGTTCATTTCATGCTTGAATAGTGCTTTAGTTGATACATATGATGTTGGGTTGAGTTTGGGAATTTATTTTGATTTTTGGTTAAAAATGGTGATTGTTAAATGTTGGTTTAAATCTTGGTTTGGGGTTGTTAAATGATGATATTTAGGTCTCCTCTAAGCTCATAAGTTGTCCTAGTTCATTTGTTAGGTTCACTTTGAGAGTTGATATTGAGGATTTTGGTTTTGGTATGGAAATGGTGGAATTTTGGTGTTCATGCCCGAATTGAAGAACCCAGAAGAAATCTGGGTTTTGGCTGAAATACCTAGGGGGCGCCCGCACCCTTTAGGTGCGAGCGCGCGCACCCTCCCTTGTTCAACTTGTAAAACCTTCTGATGCTTGTGGGCGTGCGCACCCTTTTCATGCGAGCGCGCGCACCCTCCCCTGACCCTTTTGCAAAAACCTTTTGATCCTCCAGGGCGCGCGCACCCTTTCTGCGCGGGCGTGCGCCCCCTCCGCTGTACAAGTCCTGAGCTTCACCCTCTTGTAATCTTCGTAGACAATCTTTGATAGTTCATTACTCTCTCATCCGGACTCCGTTTTAGGTGTATAAGCTATCGTTTTAAAGCTCTCCTTGAGCTCTTCGAGATGAGTGAGTAGTTTTTGTAGAGTGCTTCAGTTAACTAGATCCTTTGTGATCAAATGTGATATGGGAATTGTGTTATCATTGTTGAGATTATTGGAACACTTTAATTGTGTGTTGTTGGTTCATTTCACTTTCTTGGTGACTTCTTGATAAGGTTCCCTACTTTGGAATCAGTGGTTGTTTATTGTTCTAGTATTTTATTACTTAGCCTTTATTTGGAAGTCTAGCTGGTATTTGTGGTTGTGTCGGGCGATGGGAAAGATTATAATGGCACGAGCCAAGTTCATTATAATGTTGACCATTGTTTTGCCCATATTTTCCTCTTCCAGATTGGCCTTGGAATGAGATGAGCTAGCTTTCATTGTGAAGTAGTCTAGCTAACTTTTTGGAGTATGACTTTGTGGCATATTTCCTGTCCTTTGTGACATGTTACTTGGTTATTGTTCCGGTACCGGGGTTTTCTCTTCGGCTTTCATGCTACTATGAAGATGTTGATTGGTTGATTGTTGAAGCTGCGCAGCGATCCTTTATTTGGGTCTATCGGTTTGGAAACCTTGGCTAATATCCTTTGTTAATTGTTTATTTCCGCTGCTATCTGTTATCTGATAACTGTTATGTGCTACATGGATTTTTATACTGTTTATTGCCTATTGCATATTAGCATGTCATGTAGTTGCATTAGTAACTTATTGAGATTTATCTCACCCCCTTTTCTTTTGTCTTTGTTTTTCCTTAACCCCCCCCAGGTGGAAAGGATTAGACTCGCTGATCACGAGACAGGACGTCGAGTGTGGATATAGCTTTTTGGGGAAGGTTGTTATTCGGTTTGCATTATTTAAATGTATAACCTTGGGATAGTGTCACCAAACAATGACGTCATTAAGAATTGTATATTTTATATTGTTGGGGTATAAGCTTGTGGAGCTTATGTTAGTTGTATTTTGTTGTTATTAAACTTGAATTTATAAAACCTTGTATCACCTTTTGGCATTAAAATGAAATTTTTATCTTCGTAACTTTGGTGTATTGGTCTAAGTCGACGTCCAGTTCGCGTACTCCGGGCCCGCGGGGTCGGGGTCACGACATGAAGTAAGTATCTTTGTTGACCTATATAAGTGGAAACAACTGAGGTACGATTATTCTCGATATTTTCTTGATCTTGTTAGAGATTCATTAATGAATTTCGAAGGTAGCTCTATCATTAACTATTTCAGACAGAAAGCTACACTTTCCGATGGATTGATAAACGTGAAGCCA
Source organism: Campanula takesimana (assembly GCA_026119855.1). Taxonomy (NCBI): domain Eukaryota; kingdom Viridiplantae; phylum Streptophyta; class Magnoliopsida; order Asterales; family Campanulaceae; genus Campanula; species Campanula takesimana. The sequence continues at coordinate 930,845 of JAOWBW010000200.1, forward strand.
ATTTTTAAATATTGAAATGATGGATGACCACAACTTCAGTATTTGACCTTGCCTAGTGGATTTGACTAATATGATGGTTATTTGGAGGATATGACCAGTGTTACTATTTTCTCGTGTATGTGTCAAGATTCACCAATATAGTGGATATGATAAATTCATTATGCATAGTGAAGCTCGAACAAGAGATAAAACGTCTGTTAATTCAAAATGGAAACGTACTTGTATATGCTTCGAGGAGATTGAATCTTTATGAATAGAATAATTCTACTCATGACTTGAAATTGATTGTGATCCTACGGCTATGGTATTAGAGGATTCATTGAACATAAAGACTTGTATTTCATGATTGATGGTACTGAATGGGAGGAAAATTTCTGAGCATTCAACTAAATCATTGAATTGCGATTATTTGAAAGCAGAATACCAGTGATCGATCGATTTGTTACAATCGATTTGTGAATATATGAATATATTGCGATGAATTTCGTGGAATGATTATAATTTAATAGATAAGTCCCAATGATATTGGTTATAGTGGATTGATTAATCAAATCTGCTTGAATTTATGTGTTGTGATGTTATGATCGATACATCTTGATTACATGGGATACCTATGGATATAATATATGACAAGGATTCTTGTTCTACATCTTGTTCTACACCTTGTTTTACATCTTGATTATGATAAAATTTTCTGAGCACTCTGGATATTTAACTGAGGTTGCTTCTTGATCATATGTTGCGAGCATGTGAAGTGGATTTCCTTGTGGCTATTGTATGAGCTTGCTATTTAGCGGAAATTCCGTCACACGAATTACTTAGTATATGGGTAATTGCTTGTATGGATACTTGATTCTAAAGAAAATGTCTTGAGCACGAATACTTCTTGTGAAAGTTTCATGGGAAAGTTACGGTATTGAGAAGGTTATGTGAGAATAATACTCGCAGGTAATTGATAATATGGTGTGGTATACCATATTCTTGCTATTCTTGAGTTCTATTTGTTATTTATATGTGTTATAATTTCGATCAGTAAAATTCGAGGATGAATTTTCTTTAAGGAGAGGAGGATGTAACGCCCGTCCTAATTCCTGTTAAATTCTTGACTTGCATAATTATATGCTATATTATTTGAGTTAATTATTTAACTAATTGAGCAAGTTTAGGTCCTAATTGTTCAAGTTGAAACATTAGGGTCACTTGTGAAAAATAAAGTTTAGGGGCTAAAATGCTCAAAGTGGAACTTGAGGGCCTTTTTGTCAAAGTTAGAACTTGAGGGGCCTAGTTGGAATTCTTTGAAAGTCTTAAGGATAAATATCCTTCCTTCTTTCTCTGGGAAAGAGAATTCTCAGTTTCTCCCTCTCCGTCTCAAAATAAAGTTAAAGTTTTACCCTATTCTCGACTCCTCGCGATTAATTATCCATCTGTTCGTGATTCTGATCCCGGATAAATATTCGTGGCGCTGAATAGAGCGTTTCCTGCCGAACATAAATTAGTTTGGATGAATTTGATTTCGGACTAGGTAAGTCACTAGCTCCCCCTTGCTTGTAATAACATGCATATATGTTATTTTTGATACTTGTGCTTGTTAATTTCGTGATTTGGTTGAATTTTGTGATACTTGTAAATTTGGGACGAAGGGAGTAGTGTTCTACTGTGTGTGTAAAGAAAAGAAGAATCCTTACACCTAAATGGGTTTGTAAGTTTTAAGAAAATTATACTCCTACTCGTGAGACGGTAAAATATTAACTTGATTTAAATGTTATTAGAAAAATTGTACCATTATTTGTGGTACGGGGAAATGAATGAAAGTATCCCTAAATGTTTATATTAGTATATTAGAAAATTATACTTATACTTGTGGGACGGTGAAATGAATGAAAGTATCCCTAAATGGGTATATTAGTATATTAGAAAATTATACTTATACTTTTAGGACGGTGAAATACTTAAATAGAATAAATGGAAAATTATCCTATTATTTGTGGGACGGTAAAAGAAATGTTTTGAACTTGTTTGTATGTCCTGGGTGTGGTAAGTACTCCTAGGTAGTGTATAGGTGTTAGTAAAAGTATACTCCTACGCTTGGGACAGATAATTGTAAACCTGGGAAAGAATTGAGCAATTGCTGAAATCGCCTAGTGTGCGACCGCACAATATTTCATGGGCGACCGCCCATCTTTCTGAAGCATTTTTCAAAGGATTCACCTACTAAGTGTGTGGCCGCCCGGTCCATTTTGAGTGCCCGCCCGGGTGCCCTGAAAAATAAAAAGTTTGTTTAAAGTTTGAATAAGTTGGAAGTAACCCTAGTTAAGGTATATAGCCTTAATATAAGATGTCCTAGCAAGTGTTGTGACACCTTAGGGGCATCAGAACTTGGTCTTGAACATGATTACTCATAGAATTAAAATGAGAACTTGAATATCAAAGTAAGAACTCTTTTAATTGTCTTGAAAGTGCTACGAACAAGCACTAATGTGTTATATGTGTCTTGAAACCAATGTTTGTGTACCTTAGGGGCACTAGAACAATGTCTTGAGCTTGAACATCCAAAGTATAGGATTAAGAACTTGTAAGTATGAGATGTATAACTCATTTACTTAGCTTGAACTTGAAGTATAAGACAATTAAATCTTGTACATGACTTGAATATCCAAAGATTGGAATAATAACTTGAGTATAAGACAATTAATTCTTGTACATGTCTTGAACATCCAAAGAATTGGATTGAGAACTTGAATGTAAGATGATAAAATCTTGTTCATGTCTTGAAACCAATACGTGTGTATGGTAATGAACTTGAAAGTGCTATGAACAAGCACTAAAGTGTTAGAACTATCCTTGATGTGTATGTGCAAATCTTGCACATAATTACTTGATAGAATGTGGCTTGTTGACTACTTGATACTTGGTATTAATAACCAAAGAGTTAGAATATAGAACTAGATAGAGAATGAACAACTCTAAGACATACTTGAATCTAATACGTGTGTATTGAAAGTGCTATGAATAAGCACTAATGTGCTAGTACTTGGTTTTAGTCGTGCATATACTCAATGAAGTATATAAAGTATAAAGAAAATATCTTGTTCTTGAGTTGAGTTCCTAAAGAATGAGGGACTAGTGTAATATGAAGATAATTCATAAAACAATGATTATAGAACACAATATGTATTGGAAAATGTATTCGATTATTAACGATACATATACGCGAGATATGATTGTGACTAGGTACAATACGACCTATTCGACTACGCGCTTAGATTCTAAGATGTTGGGCTCTACTTGAAAGTAAGGTTATCGTGATAGACACATTAGTGTGTTAAAGATTATATAAATATGTACATGTAAATATGGCATATGACAAAGTGACATAAAATGACATACCCTACTACTTGGTTGGGGTCTGTTATTAATAGACTCTAATTTGGCTTGATTGTGTTACGTGGACACATTATGTGCCATTGTTATACTGATCTGTATTTGAAAATATAGCATACGTGTACTTGTATTTGGTGAGCACATGATTACATGGTTCATGAAGAGCTATTCCACTACTTTTGGACTTAGTTCTATACTCTTGTAGTTCAAGTAAACATCTACTTGTGCATTCTTGTGTGAGTCCAGCTGGTCACCTTGCTTGCTCGGAGTTGTATAGGTTCACGCTTATCGTGAGGCTGGGGCCAAAGTGATAATCGGGTGCCTATGTATCTGCGCTTGACCCCTTACTACAGGCCATAGTAAGGGCATAGCTTCCTTTGTTAGAGCAATACGCATGATAAAAGTGAATGCTAAACTCGTGAACACCTCGTGAATCTTGTTCTTGTGAGTGATACTGGTTACCGGGTCCTCTAGTGTACTGCACATCAGCAACTTGATTGATCGTGATTTGTCAACTGCAATAAGCAATGACAGCAATGGTTTACTTGGGAGGAATAAGGTTGTGATATCCTTTGTAACCTCTTAGTTTAGCCTTATGTGCTAGTTACTTGATGAGTTGGCTTAGCCTCTCATATACTTGTTACTTGATGACATCTTGAGCATGATTATTTGATAATCTTCTTGATTTGCATGATTACATGATAACATGCTATGTACTTGTATCTAGTAACTTACTGAGATTTATCTCACCCCGTTCCTATTTTATTTGTTTCGCCCCCCCAGGAAAGCAAGTGGTAATACGTTGTGAGGCTCGACTTAGCAGGGGCCTACTTGGCAGGTTGTTCTTGTTTGGGATCGTTATCCTTTCCAGTTTTGGTGAGGACGATTTGGTATCAGTTGTTTAGACTTAGTATATTGGGTAGACTTGTATAGTGTTCTTGTAATGCCAGCGTATGTGCTAGGCATGTTTTCCGCTGTGTACAACCATTTGGTTTAAATTTCTTGGTATAGAACTCGTTGTGAGCTATCTTAGCTCGTTCCTCTTGATTATATATATGATGTCAGTTTGATATAAGCATATGTCATTCAGTTTCTCGCTTCTTGTTAGTCACGCGCACTAGGTTCGAGGTTCTATTAGGGAATCCCGGGACTTGGGGGCGTGTCACGAACCTTTCTTGCCTTGCTTGTTCTTGAAACATATCTTTCAACGAAGCAGGAAGGTCAAATGCTTCCAAGTGTTCACGAGTCTTCTGAAGCTCTGCACACATGGCCGCAAGCATAAGACAACCCACCTCATGAGAATCACTTTTGTGTTTCTTGTAGGCGTTTCTCTCATCCTTGGGTGCATTAGAAGCAGGTTCCTCTTCAGGAACGGGCTCATCAAGAATATAGAGCTTGTCCTCATGCTTTAGAACAATTCTAAGGCTACGGATCCAATCCGTGTAGTTAGCTGCATTTTCTTGAAGTTTTTCCTTCTCAAGGATAGGATCGCAATGATAAAGAACCAGTACTTTGAGCCATTCTCTACAATTATGCAAACATATAATTAAATATAAGTACCAACTTAATTAAAGATATTATAAGTATTTCACAAATACTACCACTAAATTATATAACCTTCAAATACATCTAATGTATCATATAATTAAAATGGGCCAAGATCCATATTTCACTTAACTTTGAGTCGGCTAGGGCACGACTGCTCAAAATAAGTTATTTAGGTAGACAACTCCTTGTCAATCATATCATATATGACTCTTAGATCTTTTATGAGATTCCAGACATCATATGTCTAAACATGTTTTAATCTCATCTGTGCCTTAGGCCCAAAACTGTTTTGATAGCCTAATTAAGTTAAACCATTTTAAACGTATAGGAATCACTGTTTTCTCATCTTGCTTATAGATGGATAGAATTAATGTGCCTACGCGAGGGCGTAACCCACATAAAACTACCCATGTACTCACAAGTGTTTTAATCATGGATTGGCACATAACTTAAATTTTAAGAAGGTTCACACACATAAAGTTAATCAATTAACCGAATTAATTTTATGTGACATTAGTTGCGCTAGTTAGGGATTAAAGTCTGAAACCTTTGAGATTACTTCAATCTTAAACTCCTTTAAGATTCTAATCTCTATGTCTGCACTTCTGAACTTACATCTTATTTCAGGAAACACGGTTTCAAAGACCAGCCATCTGAAATGGATCAAATCAGTATAGTCCAAACCTTCTGCAGAGCATCTTGAAATTGAGAGCACAAATCGTACGGTCTAAACTAAGCCAAAAGGCATCCACATTCCCGTACTAGAATCAAGAAACCAAGCAACTTCTCTATACGGTCGAAACTATGCCAAAAGGCATCCACATTCCCGTATAGATTGGCCACTTGTCTCAAGATCTTTCATTGTCTTTTAATCTCACAGATTACAGCAGTTCTAAACTCTTTAGAACTCTGATTTCTGCATTTACTTTGAATTCTTCGCAGAAAACTGTTTCAGGAAACACGGTTTTGAAAACCAGCCGTCTGAAACCAGTTTCTGTTTTCAGGTTCGAATTCTGCAAACAATTTGCAGAACAATCTGAACATGTGAAGTCAGAATGAAATCTGGGAGTGGACCAAAACCATCCGTACGGATGTGTTTGGAGGCTCCCAAACCAGCCGTACGGATTCTTAGGTAGAATCCCAGTTTTTCCAGATTTTCAGATTTCAGAAATTCGATCAATCTTAATATCGTGTTTATACATAATCAGATTACAGAAACATGAAATTGCAGATTACGAATTTTAACCCATCTAATTCATATATTCAATAACCAATTTATTCCACATATAAATTAGATCAAGATCATCAATAAAATAATCGATTACAACATGATAATCTAAGCATGCAATCATACATATTAATCAAATCAATATTACAACCACATCAACTAGCATGCATATTTTATATCTCATATAAAATCCATCACATAAATTCATCTATCTCATGATCATACCAATTAAATAATCTCATTAAATAATTATATCATGATAATATTAGAATTATTGATCATCAACGGGGCTCTGATACCACTGTTGGATTTCGTGCAATCATGCGCAGCGGAAGATAGACATGAATAAAACCCAATAGCCTAGATCTGCTATGAACAATAATTTATAATAACAAGATGAAAGAAACTAACCCTTGTAGATCGTTATGTAAAACTTGGATTAAGCGTTAAGACAAACGCCCTCTACCGCTGATCCACACAACGAACAGATTTCAAGAACGCCTTCTTAAACTTGACTGCTAGGTCTTCGGATTGATCAACGATGTTGAAGAACGATTCTTCAAAGCTCCTAACTATTATTGTGACATGATAATTGAGATTAATCAATCACAATAACCCAAGAATATAATGTGTCATTTCTTTCTCTAAGAAAGACTTTGGAATTGATCAAATCAACTACTAGGGAACAATTCCCATCAGTCTATATTTATATTCAAGGGGTTTCAGAAACCCTTTAGGACTTAGGTTTTCTTGTTCAACAAGAGTTTTCCTAAAAACTGATTCTGCCGGGCAAAACCATCCGAAGGGATGTTTCTGGAAGCATCCAGATTCATCCGTACGGATCCTTTAGGCAGGACCCGTTTTACTTCGTTTTTCGCTCATTTTAATTATCCGTTCTGCGTGTGTGACCCAATAGGATTATACTAAGTTGGCAATGAGTCCGAACCAGTCAAACCTCGTAAGTCATAAGCGGACTCTAGCAAGCCATTATGACTACTCAATTAGTATAACTTTGAACTCCAAAGTTTCCTAAAATAGAACATAACACAATCTCTTTGTTACCCGATGTCTATTGAACGTAAGCCATGGTCAATGGTCAACTTACATTTGTTCAATGCTTTCTCGATCCCGAATGTATTGATAATACAAATCTTATTTGAGCACAGCCATGCATTTCATCAATACCATTCATCGAGTGGCCAAAGCTTGACATCTCTCTTGACGAGGAACAAATCCCATCTTGGCTTATTACTCTTCCCTACATGATTCCGATTATGTCAATCATATTCTTTATAGCTATCCGGTTAGGGATAACGTTTGAATATGTCAAACGTAATGTTCATCATCTGGAAGACTGTAATAACCTCAGGTCTAAAGATTCCAGTGATATAACTATATGAGACTTAATTATGACATTGTGACCATGACATAAATCTCATAGGGGTCAGTCCAGTATTTGTTCTCCAATAAATACCCATAAGTCTAATTGTATCCCATACACCATAATCATCATATGATTATCTATTAAACTTATACGAATAATTAATCATAATTATCAGGGACGGAGATTATTATAATAAACATGCAAAAGACATAATAATCAAACATTCAATATCTTTATAAATAATAACATTTGTTTTACAAACAACATGCCTAGGGCATAACACCAACACTATGGGTATTAGATACATGGGAGATTGGACCTAGGGCAAGTGGGAGATTGTTGGTAGTGGTGCCCTAGGCATGTTTAATAAACGTTGTAATTGTTATCATTTATTTCATACCAATAAAGAGATTTTTTGATTATTATTGTTGTTCATGTTTACTTATAATAATCTCCATCCCTAGTACTTGTTAAGCACTAGTATAAAGGCTAAATGATCATGAGATGATCATGTTAGATTTATGGGTACTTGTTTGGAACAAGGTACTGGACATGACCCGCTGTATGAGATTTATGTCATGGTCCATGTCGTACATATATCTCATATTAGTTATGTCATTCGAATCCTTAGACATGAAGTTATTATAGTCTTCCACTTGATGAACATTATGTTTGACATATTCAAACGCTACCTTTAACGGGTAGTTATAAAGTGTATGATTGGCATAATCGGATTCACGTAGGGAAGAATAATAAGCTAAATGGATTTGTCCCTCTTCGGAGAGATCTCAAGCTTAGGCCTCTCGTAGGAATGATGTTGATGAAAATGTTCGGCCGGACTCAAATGAATTGATTAGATTAATATCATTTGGATTATCAACATATTCAGAATCGAGAAATTATTGAACAAAGACAAGTTGACCGTTTGACCATGACTTGTGTTCAATGAGATCGTGGACAAAGGTATTGTGACATATTCTAAAGGAATGCGAACTTGTATCTAGTTATGCTATTTGGGTAGGTATGACGGTTTGCTAGAACCTAATCATATCTTATGGATTCATGTTTGAACCCATTGCCAACTTAGTATAATCTTAGAGGGTCACACACAATAGAACGAATCCTTAAAGGACTATATTGGAAAATTAAGGCCCTCTGATCCTGGTGTGCGACCGCACAAACCAGGCTGGGCGGCCACACATGTTTTGGGCGACCGCACACCTGATTTTGGGCGGCCGCACAGTGTGTCGGGACAGATTTCCTGATTTAATTAAGAAAAAGATTTTGGACGGGTTTTGACACAAGTTTTCTATTTGGAATAGGTCTAACTTGTATATAAACAGCCAAATTCGGGCCAGAACAATACATAGCTTTTGTGCAAGTCTTCAAAGAGTTTGAGAGAGTTTTATTTTGTTCTAAGACATCTTAGATTGAAGAATAAAATTATACACAAATAATATTCCATATAGTTCATATTAATTGTGAAAACGTGTTTCACAATTTTGGTCTAGCAACCAAGATCAAGTGTTCTAGATATTCATTCAAGGTGTGGATACCGCTAGAGGGTGAAGCTCATCATCTTCAAGGTTCGTGTTCTTACTTGTTCGTGATTAAAGCTTCAATTTCTCCACCAAGATCAAAGACCAATTTCAAAGTCATCAAGGGTTAGTTTTTCTAGTATTCATAGTGCAAGTATTTGATTTAATCATATGAATGGATCTATGGGCTTTGGGTTTCATAAAATTTTAAATGCTATTTTCCGCTGCGCATGTTACTTGGAAACCCAACATAAGCATCAAAGTTTGTAGCTCTCCTTGTAAGAACCCTAACATGTAGATCACCAATGACATTATTGATTGGGTGACCTCTAACTTCATGAATTTCAGGAGGTAAGTTAGGTTGGTTTGTAGTAACTTAAAGGTCTTCAATTGGTACATATTCACCAGCTTTAAAATCATCAAAGATAGGGGGTTGAACTAGTTCAGAATTGAAATTGGGAGTGACACCAGGTGCAGCATTAGAGTTAGGCACAAGGGTGAATATAGGCTCATTGTACGGTGAAACTGAAGCTTCACTCGGAGCGCTATTATCAAAACTTGGCACAACTGATGTAGATTGATTTCCTTGAGTTGATGTATTCTGATCTTGTGTCGGCGCAACTTGAATGGGAGTACCTGTCTCAATAGACTCAACAGAATCATCATAATTATTTGGAGCCAAATGTGGCTCAAGGAGAGAATGTTCATCAAATGTAACATGTACAGATTCAACTATCACTAATGTAGATCTATTAAAAACGCGAAAAGCTTTAGAATGTTTGGCATACCCAACAAAAATACCTTCGTCGGCTTTGGCATCAAATTTACCTCTATGTTCATTTCCGTTGTAGAGGATATAGCATTTGCAACCAAAGATTTTGAAGAATGCAATGTTTGGAGTTCTACCACGCCAAAGTTCATACGAAGTCTTGTTGTGAAGTTTGTTGATGAGGGAACGATTTTGAGTAAAACATGCAGTGTTGACGGATTCATCCTAAAAGTACTTGGGTAGTTTGGCTTCAGTTATCATCGTCTTTCCCACTTCAATCAACGTCCTATTTTTTCTTTCCACAATGCCATTTTGTTGAGAAACTCCAGCAGTTAAGAAGTTATGATCTATCCTATGATCGTCACAGTATCGAGCAACACCGTTGTTCTTGAATTCTGTTCCATTATCGGATCGAACACTAACGATGTCTTCTTTTTTCTGGGTTTGGAGCTGTCTGAATAGAGTGGTTAGAATGTCATAACAATTGTCTTTTGTAATCATCATTTCCACCCATGTATATCTTGAGTAATCATCCACCACAACTAGAGTATACTTGTTTCCTCTAATACTTGCAGTGGTAACTGGTCCAAATAAATCAATATGTAGCAGTTGCAAACATCTAGTAGTTGAGAGATTTGTCTTGCTGGAGAAAGACTGCTTCAGTTGTTTGCCAAGTTGACACGCGGCGCACTTTTTGTCATGATGATCAGCAACCTTGGAAAGTCCTTTAACAAGATTATTTCTGCAGAGTTTAGATAGATACTTGAAGTTCAATTGACTTAAGCGCTTGTGCCACAACCAACTGTTTTCGCTCACACTTTTAGTTATAAACCAAAGATTAGTACTAGAGTTCATATTTTGGAAATCAATAATATAAATATTTGTCTTACGATATCCAGTGAGTAATGTAGCTCCAGATTTGCCATCCTTGATAAGACATCTCGTTGAAGTAAAATGGCATTCTAATCCTTTGTCGCAGAATTGAGATATGGATAATAGTGTGCTTGTATCCTTCAACAAGAGAGACTCTTTCAATGCACACTTGTCTTTCTTGAGCTTTCCATATGCTACAACCTGACCTTTGTTATTATCACCAAATGTTACAGAGGGATCTCTTTCTTCATGAACATGTTCAAGTAAAGTACGATCTCCAGTCATGTGTCTAGAACATCCACTGTCGAGAATCCATTCATAAATTTTAGCTTTTGAAGATCCAGCCATGAAGCAAAGAACCTGAAATATAGACATTAAAAATAGGTCCCCTTTATTCCTTTTTGGGTCGTAGAGTTAGAAACTCTTGACAACCCACTCTTGCTTGACCTTAGGATTTTTACGTCCTTTGGCATTGGGAGTGAATCGCAAAAGGCATTCTACAGCCTTATAACCTGAACAATCACAAATAGAACAATGATGAAAGCCACCAATCATGTGAGTTTTCACAAACTCCTTACTTTTGTTTGGGATAGCATTCTTATTTGGGTCTAATGTACTATCCTTAACAAAATCCTTCTTCTGAAATTTTGGAGCGCTTTTTCTAAGAGCGCGCATAGGGCTAGGAGGCGCATGGCGATGAGGTGCGTGGATCCTAGGCGCATGATGCTCACTCGTAGAAGGAGCGCGCCTTGTTTTAAGAATGATTTTGCTAGAGGATGATTCATCTGTGGCTAATTGCTTCCCTTTAGCTTTCCCAAATTGATTTGTTGGGTAGACATAATGGAATGTTTGTCTTTTGACTTGTCCCTATCCTTTACCCATTAAATTAGAATGTTTCTCCTTGGGAATTTCACGAGTTTGCTGAGGTGTAAATTCACTGTCTCTTTCACAACAAACATCACACTTAAAGTTGTCACTAGTTGATGTAAATCCCAAGCCTCCCTTATCACTACTGGCTTTTTGGGAGTAAAAGATATTATCCATAGTGATACGAGAATTAGACCACTCATTTGTAATATTTTTAAGATCAGTAATTTGAGTAACCAATTCATCGTTTTGAACTTTAAGTAATGAGTTCTATTCTTTTAGATAAGTGTTTTTATTAGTAAGATGAGTCATACTCTTTATCTGCTCCTTAAGGAGGGTGAGTTCATATTTAAGAAGAGATTTCTCGGTCTTAAGATGGGAAATTTCATCACATGATAGAGCTAAAGCTTCCTTCATATAACCAAATCTACTGATTACCTTTTCAACCTCCTTAAATAATTTTTCTTGCTTTGCAATATCTTCATCATGATTGATTTTAGGAGGTGGTGCAACTTGTGGTCTAATGTAATCTCATTTTCTGAGCTTGCTTCTTGCACTCAGATCACATCTGAAGAATAGTAATCCACCATCGCTTTGAGCCAGAGTAAGACATCCTTATTCAACGAGCTCGCTGATGGTTGGTCCTTTCTTCTTTTTCACCTATTGATAACCTGCAGATTTCATAGCAGGTTTATTCAAGATCTTCATATCAGGAACATCTTTTGAGTAGTCATCATCAGAATCATAATCATCTTCATCTTTTGCCACCAAGCACACGAGTCCATCATATGAATCTTCATCGCTCTCTTCTGAGTCTGTTTTAATCCACGTATTTGTAGGGTTTTGATGCATCATGCACAGCGGAATAAACAGATAAAATCAAACACCCAAGAGCCTGAATCTGTGCATGTTGATTAAATTAAATACAAGATGAAGGAAACTAACCCTTGAAGATCGAATCCATGAACATGGACTTTAAGGTGCTAAATGAAACACCCTCCATCAATATCCACACGTCAAATGGATATCAAGAACACCTTCTTGATCTGGATTGCTAGACCCAAGGCTTGGTGAAGAAACAATTTCTTCGTCGGAATTATCTTGCTTCATTGATTATTGTATTTTGACGATCATGAATCTCAAAGTAAATAATCATACCTCTCCATAATTTATTGTTTCTAAAACAATGGTTTGTGATTTCCAAAATCACCATTAGAGGCTGTCAAACCTCGGCTGTATATCATATATAAGGGTTTGACTTAATTCCGTTTGGGATCGGGATTCCTTTTCTGTTCAAAAAACTGAACAAACTGGTCTGTACGGGAATAGCAGTCGTACGGCTCATTTCGAGCCATACTCCACCATTGTATCCGTACGGTGCCCAGTCCAGAAATCCCCGATTTTAGCCTTTTTCAAATCCGCTCTATTGTGTGTGACCCAATAGGATTATACTATATTGACAACGAGTCCGAACGAGTCAGAAGCCATAAGTCATAAGCGGACTCTAGCAAGCCATTATGACTACCCAATTAGTATAACTTTGAAAGTCCAAAGTAACCTTATAGAACATATCACAATCCCTTTGTCACGCGATATCATATTGGACATAAGTCATGGTCCACGTCAACTTATGTTGTCTAATGCTTTCTCGATCTCAAGTAGATTGATATGAGCAAATAACATTAAACACTTCAATTCATTTGGGTACGGCCGTACACTATTATCAATCTCACTCATCGAGTGGCCAAGCAGATATCTCTCTTAAGAAAGAGGGACAAATCCCATCTTGACTTATTAGTCTTCCCTACATGAATCCGATTATGCCAATCGTTGCCTTTATAACTTCCCGGTTAGGGGTAGCGTTTGAGTACGTTAAACATAATGTTCATCATGTGGAAGACTATGATAATCTCAGGTCTAAGGATAAATGATATAACTATTATGAGATTTAATTATGACATTTGACCATGACATAAATCTCATAACGGGTCTATCCAGTACTTGTTCTCCAACATGTACCCACAAGTTTAATCCGCATCCTATGCGCTATAATCATCATATGATTATCCATTAAACTCATGCTAGCGCTTCACAAGTGCTAGGGACAATGATCATTATAATAAACATGCAAAAGATATAATAATTCGGTTTGTTATCTCTATAACAATGAAGCTATGATATAACGCATAGGCCTTTCTCAAGGGCATAATATCCAACAATCTCCCACTTGCACTAGGCCCAATCAAAATGTATCCAATACACACTGAGCTTAGTTATGATCTCCATCATAATTGCAAATGAGCTTATGTAGGATGATTATCCTTGTTATTATCATAAGGTATTTTGCATATTTTGACATCTCCCATCTTTGACGATTTCTCGAATAATATAGAAACGTCTGAGTATATGTTTAGATAAGATATTAGTCCCTTGACTTGTGTAATAACGATTATTGACACAATGAAGGTACATTAAATTGGTGACACTAGAAACGATTTCTAGTTTACTAATTAGGATCTTAATCTTAACATTCTTTCTAGTTGCATCTGATGCTACTAAATACTCAACCTTTTGTAGAATGGTAATGGTCCATTTAGAACTATTCTAACACCATTATTAAACGTAAATATGTATTTATACTGCAATATTTTTCTTTGTTGGTTTGTAAGAATGCATGTCACGACCCGAAAACTAGGCTCTATTTTATTAGTAATAAATCATTATTATTTAATTATTTGCTCATTTATTCATTTAATTTATTATTTAATTAATGAATTATGTGTGCTTTTTATGTGTTATAATATTTATGCTTAGCATTTTATTCGAGTCATTCGGGTTAGTGTAATATTGTTGGGTCTTAATTGTTAGCAGGGAGTGTAGTATTGTGTTAGTAGATGGGGAAGGGGCCTAAGTGTAACTTCGATTTTAACTTCACCCCCTTCTTTCTTCTCCTTCTCCCTCACAAACTCATTCTCAGTATTCTCTCTCTCTCCTCAAGAAAAAGGTAAACATTTCTCTCTTCCTTCTCTCTTCATTTTATCTATCTTCCCCTCATCTTCTCTCATTTCTCTCAATACGAAATGTGTTTAGATCGTCGATAGGATCGCGTAGAATCAAGAATATTCGAATTCCGTCAACTTTCATTATTTTCAAGTAAGTTGCTTTTCCCCCATTTTTATGCTAAAATGTTCATATCATGTTTATATAATGCTTGATGTGTTATATTTGAAGTTTGGTTGAGTTTAGAATTTATTTAGAATTTATTTTGGTTTTGGTTAAAAATGGTGATTTTGTTGAATGTTGGGATTTAATCTTGATTTTGGTTGTTATATGAGTTCTTTTAGACCCATAAGTTGCTCTAGTACCTTAGTATGCTAGTTAGGAGTGTTGGATTTTGGTTTAGTTTTGGTTTGGATTGAAAATGGAAGAACCCAGTTCATCCCTCCCGATTTCCGGCAGACCAGAGGGTTGGGCGACCGCCCAAAATATGGTGGGCGACCGCACATCTATCTGAAAGGTTTTTTTCTTGTTTGATGGATTTTTGTGCGACCGCACAGTCCCTAGTGGGCGGCCGCACAGAACTTCTGAAAATTTTCATTTGTTAATTTGTGTGATTGAAGAATGCGTTTTGGTCTAAGTCTTGGGTGTCCTTCTAGTCGACCTTAGTGAACATTGTAGTACACTCTAGTGATAGAATTGGGTCCTTTATGATCAATTTTGTGTTTGAAATTAATTAAGTGTTAATTGGGACTTTGGAACATCTTATTGAGGTATTGTTGGTTTGACTTATCTTTGTGATGATCATTTGGTATAGGTTTGGGCATCTTATGATGTGTTCGTGGTTGTTCCAATCGAATTGATTTTCGAGTAAGACTTGGTCTGGGTTTTAGGCGATGTCCTATAGTACCTAGAGGGTTGTTATTGAACACCAAAGTGTAGGGTTTACCGGTCGTGATCATGTTCTAATAAGTGTAACCTTTTGGATTCGTTTGGGATAATTTTGGGTTATAGTCGTTGTACTATTTGTGAGTGACCGTTTGGGTTGTGTTCTTTATGTGTAACTTGTGGGTATCATCTTTGGAATGTATTTGGTATGGTTCCTCTTTATGGAATTATCGTGTTCTAATAATCATTGTTGTTGTGCTTTTTATGAGAAATTTCGTTTATCGTTGTTGTGCTCTTTTATGAGAAACTCGTTGTGTTTATTGTTGTTGAACTCTTCTTGAGTAATAGTTTGCATCTTTAAGGTGATTTAATTGGTGTGGTTCCCTACTTTGGAACCCTAAGTTGTTTAATTAAGCTAGTATTTATTACTTAGCATTTATTTGGAAGCCCAGCTGGCATATTTGTTGCATCGGGCGATGGGAAAGATTATAATGGCAAAGCCAAGTCCATTATAATGTTGACCATTGTTTAGCCCCCTTCTATACCCCTTTTCCAGATTGGCCTTGGAAAAGACAAGTTAGCTTCCTTTGTGAATGTATCTAGCTACCGAGCATGACTTTGTGTCATGGTTCTTGTCCCTTGTGACACTCTCATTGTTATTGGTTCCGGTACCGGGTTTCTCTTCAGCTTTTATGCTACTACGAAGATGGTGATTTGTTGATTATTGAAGCTGCGCAGCGACCTTTATTTGGTTCTTTCAGTTGGGTGAAACCTTGGCTATGTATCCACTTATGAGTGTTTATTTCAGCTTTATGTGTTGCATGATGAGCTGGTCATTATTTCCAACCGGTATGGGACGGTTGGTGATAGGGAGCCTCTCATTTGTTGTTATATGTTTATTTATATGATTGGCTATTGGATGTTACTGTTCGACAGCATGACACTTATTATTCTGCTGCTATCTGTCTTATGTTAATTGCTATTGGTCATTGCATATTAGCATGTCATGTAGTTGCATTAGTAACTTACTGAGATTTTATCTCACCCCGTTTATTTCCATCTTTGTTTTTCCTTAACCCCCCCCCCAGGAGGAAAAGGATTAGGATTCGCGGTTCGAGGAGGACGTCGAGAGGTTTGAGATTTTGGGGCAGGTTGTTATGGATCGGTTTACATTATTTAAATGTATAACCTTTTGGGGATAGTTTTACTATTATTGACGTCATTAAGAATTTTATATTTTATTCTTTTGGGTATAAGCTGTGGAGCTTATGTTAGATGTACTTTGTTGATTTAAACTTGGATTTGTAAAACCTTGTGTTATCATCTTTTGGTTCAAAATGGAATTTTTAACTTCTATATTTTAGAGTTTTGGTTCTAAGTCAACGTCCAGCTCGCGATCTCGGGCCCGCGGGGTTCGGGGCGACGACAATGCATCTATGTAACTATTACAAGATCATCTTTCATTCCATCAAAGATCAAGAACGCATCCTTTAGTTCCTTATAGAGAACATAAGAGTGTTTCTTAACTACTGACTTTCACTAGGATCTGATTGGTATTATCTCATCATACTCCAAGTATATGAGACATCCGGTCTTAGTACATTTACATGGCTTACATGATAGATCCAATTGCCGAAGGATATGAAATCCTAATCATGTACTCTCACTCATTAGTCTTCCAGTAAGACTAAATCTTGCAAAGATTAATTCCATTAGACTTTCGCAAGTAACCTCTCCAAGAGTCTTGCATAGTAAACTTTTCACTATCTTGTCTTTATTAGTACTTTGACTTTAACCAATCAACGTTTTTAGATTTATCTCCATAAATCTAAATTCCAAGGATATAGGTGGCTTTATCCAAGTCTTTCATTTAGAAACTCTTTCAGAATGAATTATATGTCAACTACATATATACGACTAGGAATAATATTACGCTCCCACTAAATTTATTGTAATCGCAAGTCTCATCTTTGATGAATTCAAACTCTTTGAATACTACATCAAAATGAAATTTCACTCCAAGTAGTTTGCTTCAATCCATCTCATGAATTTCTGCAAGTTGCATATTTTATTAGAATCTTATGTATCAATCAAAACTTTTAGGTTGTATCAAACACATCCTAAAGTAAGTTCCTGTTAAGGATTATAGTTTTGACATCCATCTGTCATATTACATATTCAAAATATGAAGTCATGACTATTAGAATTTTAATAATCATTAAGCATGACTATGGGTGATAAAGTTTCATCATAATCAACATTATGAATTAACTTTACTCAATTAGTCGTGCTTTATCAATATGCACCATGCGATCCATGTCCGTTTTCTCCAAGAAAACTCATTTTCTATCATTTGGTTTTTAAGCCTTAGGGTAGAACAATCAAGTTCGAAACTTGATTATGATACATGGATTGCACTTTTAGATTTTATGACTCCAAGTCATTGATCTAAATCCGAAGTGGACTTTGCATCTTGATAGGTAATAGGTCAATCATTCGCAATGATATCTTCCTAATTACTTTCTATTACGAGAAATCAACATTTCTTGT
Source organism: Campanula takesimana (assembly GCA_026119855.1). Classification (NCBI taxonomy): domain Eukaryota; kingdom Viridiplantae; phylum Streptophyta; class Magnoliopsida; order Asterales; family Campanulaceae; genus Campanula; species Campanula takesimana. The sequence continues at coordinate 948,868 of JAOWBW010000200.1, forward strand.
TATAGAAAATATCCTATCATTTATGAAAATATCTTGTGTATACTTGAATGTATTTCCACAACTCTTTGTGAAACTTTGTTCTACTTCCATCTTAGGTCTTATGTCATTTTATGGGTCTCGAACTCTTCGAGATATCTTTGATTCCCACTAGTTCTTTAGAGATAAACGATTTATCTAGAAAGTACTACTTTGAGTGGCAAACGATTTGTACTCATTAAAGGGTGTAAAATTAATATCATTAAGATATCCCATAAAATACATTAATTAGATTTGGTTGTGATTTTGTCCAAGACAACACTTTTCTCAAAAGTATCGCGTCACAAATCTTTATGAAAGACAAACTAAGTTTTCTTTCATTCCATATCTCATATGGCATCAGTCGAACCTTCTTAGATGAAACTCAATTTAGTGTAAGCGCAGCTGTTTTCAGCACATAATCTAGAGGGTTAATTAAAAATCATCTTTGACTTATCATGAGGCGAAAAACAACAGTTTGCAGACTATCTGCAGGCTTCTATAAACAAGGGCCGTACGGCTCAGTACTAGGCGTGCGCCTAAATTGTAGCCGTACGGTGGTTGTTCCCAGATTCTGTTTTTCTTATTCTGCAGACTTTCTGCAAAATTCTCATAAAGTCCAAGGCTCAAATATTCATCACTTTGATCAGATCAGAGTATAATAATACTTTTGCCATGAGATTTTTGAAATTCCTTTTCCAAGCATTGTTACTTTAATGAACTACATACATCAATATGTATTAGTCCAAAAGAGTGCTTCCTTTTACTATTATTAGTAATAGGTGTCTTAATCAATTTACAAGATTCACATAAGTCACATGATTCGAAATCATGCGAATTTAAAACTCCGTCCCATGGAATTTTAGATATGCGTTTCTTTTCATTTGTTATAGACATTAATGCTTTTAAGAATGAAACGCTTGCATCCTTAGATTCAGATTTCCATTATTTACGTTATACTCATTATTTTGTTCTTCCAAAATAAGGATATAAAGTCTCATTTATATGATTAGCAATACAATAAAGCAAATCATATTTAATGGAACACTTTCTTATTCGAAATAAGAAATATCCATAATCTTCTAATGAAGAAACCAAAATAATATTTCTACTTAAAGCGGGAACATCACAACATTTGTTCAAAACAAATATGAACCCTTTAGGTGAAGACACTTCGCAAGTTCCTATGAATAATGTCGCAACCTTTGCATCATTATCAACACATAGGTTACTCTTTACATTTTTAAGTAGTCTTTCTATTTCTCAAATCTTACACATTTATTCAAATGTGGGATCCATATCCGGTATCCAATACCCAAGAATTTAGATGTAAAAGGATAAACATAAATACTTGAAGTGGTAGTCCTACTACACTTCTTTTTTATCTTTTAATTTAAGTTGTAATTGTTTCAATGGTCAATCATAATTCCATGGTAGCAATTACATCCATTGAATTTTAGGTTATAGCCACAAATATTTCCTTAGGCTTGACAACTCTTGTCTTGCCCCTTTTATTATATCCTTTTCATATTAACCTTTACAGTTTGAGAATGTTTCCAATTGATATTAAGACATAGCATTTTAAACATCAAATGTCTCTCATGTATTAATGTCAAATACGTTTGTTAGTTCCAAACTAACTTGATAACCAAGCCAACTAAGGTAATATGTCTCTCCATGTTCAAAATATGAGAACTTATTAACATACCTTTCATTCATCACATGAATGTTAGGCTTTAATCAATCTCAAACTTTATTTTCCTCTCTTGCTCATAGGAACGTTTCCCACGTGATTTCTTATCAAATAAGCATTCATATGTTTTAGATACTTCTAAAGTTCCAAACACATGATAGCAAGTCTTTAGGACGATTGACATCTATAGAATCATCCACATGTTTCTAATCAATGTATTTGTCCACCCTTAAGGCATTAGGTTTCTTAGGAATGTGATTTATTAAGAATTCATAACTTCCGTTCTTGCTTTAAAACAATTCTTAAGCTCATGACTAGGTCAAGGAAGTTAATCTTATTCTCTTTAAGTGGGGTTAATCGCAGTAATTATACATGATTATAGTTTAAGACATTCTACAAAATATGCAAATAAATATACACATATATTTCATACCATTATCATTCAAAGATATTTAATGTATTTCATAAATACTCCCACTAAATTATACACTTTCAAATACAACAATTGTATAATATAATTTAAGTAGGCTAAGATCCGTATTTCACCCAACTTTGAGTCGGCTAGGGCACGACTGCTCAAAATCAAGTTATTTAGGTAGATAAATCCTTATCAATCACATCATATATGACTCTTAGATCTTTTATGAGATTGTTAGACATCTTATGTCAAACATGTTTTAATCTCATCTGTGCCTTAGGCCCAAAACTGTTTTGATAGCCCAATTAAGTCAAACCATTTTAAATGTATAGGAAACTATGATTCACTCATCTTGCTCATAGATGAATAGAATTAATGCGCCTACGCTAGGGCGTAACCCACATAAAACTACCCATGTACTCACAAGTGTTTTAATCATGGATTGGCACTTGACTTAAGTTTTTATGATGGTTTATTTTCTTAGAGATATGCATCATATATTAATTATTTTAAACATAATATAATATAGTCTTTGCATAATTTATGTTAACTAATCAAATTAATTAACTGAAACAAAATCTTGTGATTTAATTATGAAGCCACTTTATAGGGACGGAATCTAAATTATCTGTAAACAATTTACAGATTGGATATTTCATTTGCATTCCCAAAAACAAGGCGTAAGCCTAGCATTGATCCATGCAATGATTTAATCCAAATTTAGTTTCCTTCTCTTGCAAACAATTTGCACTTTGCTCATAGGGTTAAATTCTGAAACTTTGTTTCCGCAGAACATCTATATATTGAGAGCACAAAACGTACGGTCGAAACTAAGCCAAAATGCATCCACAATCCCGTACTAAAATCAAGAAACCAAGTAATTTTATATACGGCCGATACTAAGCCAAAAGGCATCCACAATTCCGTATAGAAAAATAACTTGTTCCAAGATCATTCATTGTCTCATCAATGTCATAGACTACAAAAATTCTGAACTCTTCAGAACTCTGATTTCTGCAATTTTCTGGATTAAATCATATTTTAAGAAATACCATTTCGAAAACTAGTCATCTGAAACCAGATTCAGTTCCTGATTCAAATTCTGTTAACGATTTACAGAACAATCAGAAAATCCAAAAAACAAAACAATCTTCCCAGAAAAACCAAGATAGCTGTACGGCTGGCAGAGAGGCGTACGCCGTCAATGCCACCGTACGGTGGCTCTTAACAGTTTCCCCAGATTTCCAGAATTTCAAAAATTCGACCAATCCCATTATCATGTTCATACATAATCAGATTACAACGACACGAAATTCCAGATTACAAATTTAAACCCATCTAATACATATAATCAATAACCAATTTATTCCTCATACAAATTAAATCAAGATCATCAATAAAAATAATCCAATTATAACATGATAATCTAAACATGCGATTATACATATGAATCCAATTAATATTACAATCACATAATCCCCATATAAATATGCTCATATATTTTATATCTTATATATAAAACTCAAATCACATATTCATCTTATTATCATGTAGATATCATATAATCGAATTAAACAATTTCAACATGATATACTAAAATAATCAACAACAAACGGGGCTCTGATAACTGTAGGGTTTTGATGCATCATGTGCAGCGGAATAAACAGATAAAATCAAACACCCAAGAGCCCAGACCCGTGCATGTTGATTAAATTAAATACAAGATGAAGGAAACTAACCCTTGAAGATCGCATCCATGAACACGGACTTTAAGGTGCTAAAAGAAACACCCTCCATCAGTATCCACATGTCGAACGGATATCAAGAAGACCTTCTTAATCTGGATTGCTAGACCCAAGGCTTGGTGAAGAAACGATTTCTTCGTCGGAATTATCTTGCTTCATTGATTATTGTATTTTGACGATCATGAATCTCAAAGTAAATAATCATACCTCTCCATAATTTATTGTTTCTAAAACAATGGGTTGTGATTTCCAAAATCACCATTAGAGGCTGTCAAACCCGGCTGTATATCATATATAAGGGTTTGACCTAATTCCATTTAGGATCGGGATTCCTTTTCTGTTCAGAAAACTGAACAAACTGGTCTGTTACGGGCATAGCGGCCGTACAGATACTTTGGAGCCGTACTCCACCATTATAGCCGTAGGGTGGCCAGTCCAGAAATCCCCGATTTTAGCCTTTTTCAAATCCGCTCTATTGTGTGTGACCCAATAGGATTATACTATGTTGGCAACGAGTCCGAACAAGTCAGAACCCATGAGTCATAAGCGGACTCTAGCAAGCCATTATGACTACCCAATCAGTATAACTTTGAAAGTCCAAAGTAACCTTATAGAACATATCATAATCCCTTTGTCATGCGTTATCATATTAGACATGAGTCATGGTCCACGTCAACTTATGTTGTCTAATGCTTTCTCGATCTCGAGTAGATTGATATGAGCAAATAACATTGAACACTTCAATTCATTTGGGTACGGTCGTACACTATTATCAATCTCACTCATCGAGTGGCCAAGCAGATATCTCTCTTGAGAGAAAGGGACAAATACCATCTTGACTTATCATTCTTCCCTACAAGAATCCGATTATGCCAATCGTAGCCTTTATAACATCCCGGTTAGGGGTAGTATTTGAGTACGTCAAACATAATGTTCATCATGTGGAAGACTATGATAATCTCAGGTCTAAGGATAAATTATATAACTATTATGAGATTTAATTATGACATTTGACCATGACATAAATCTCATAACGGGTCTATCCAGTACTTGTTCTCCAACATGTACCCACAAGTTTAATACGCATCCTATGCGCTATAATCATCATATGATTATCCATTAAACTCATGCTAGCGCTTCATAAGTGCTAGGGACAATGATCATTAAAATAAATATGCAAATATATAATAATCCGGTTTGTTATCTCTATAACAATGAAGCTATGATATAACGCATAAGCCTTTCTCAAGGGCCTAGGGCATAATATCCAACAGTATTATGTTCATTTGTTGTAGATTCTTGCTCAACAATCATTCCCTTCTTACGAGTGAATTTGAGAGTGTGGTTGCTCTTTTTCTGCATGTACTCGAACTTGGGAATTGGGCAGCTTGATGCAAAATGTCCTGGTTTCCTGCAATTAAAACAAACAAGATATTCTTTCCTTTTTGAATCACTGCTCCTTGTGAATTTTAGAGGAGCTCTTCTGGTAGATCATTGAGCTTTGCTGGTTGATCCGGGTTTTGAGAATTTTCTGAACTTCTGGAATCTCTTCACAAATTAAGCGAAGTCTTCATCGTCCATGTCCAATAACTCAGAAGTAGAAATTTTGGGGTCAGAACTTTTCTCAATGGGCGCTTCCTCTCTTTGCACCACCATTGCAATGGATTTTGATTTTCCTTCAGTTTCACTTATACGCTGAAGTTTGAGCTCATAAACCTTGAGATTAGCATAAAGGTTTCTTAAAGTCCAATCATCCGAAGTTCCAGCGTCTTCAAGAGCGCTAGATTTATGGAGATATCCAGATCCAAAAGCAGCGAGAAAATTAACATTCAATTCCTTATTAGAGAACTTCTTTCCAAGTGAAATACAGAGATCGATAATTTCACAATAGCATTCATAAGTCTGTCTTAATGTTTCACCGGGGAGTTTAGAGAAATTGTTGAATCTCTTTTGTACTTTATATCTCTTGTTCTCCTTGCAAACAGTGTCTCCTTCAATATGCTCTTCAATAGCATCCCATAATTCATTGGTAGTATCACAATGCATGACTTGTTGTTTCATAGCCGTGCTTAGAGTGCTTAGGAGAATGTTTCTTGCTTTCACATCATTTGCAACTCTTGTTATTTCTTTTTCAGTCCATTCTTCCTTTGGTTTGTGAACAGTTGGTTGAGCAGCGTTAGTGCGCGGATTTGGATTCACTTTTATTGGGATGTAAGGTCCATAAACCACGGTGTCATAAAGCCTTTCATCGATTGAGCTGAGATGGGTCAAGATGCTGAATTTCCATACGTCAAAATGATCTTCATCAAAGGCTGGAACATGTGTGTAGTTAGCAGTTGCCATTGGTTTTGAGTTTGCCATTTCGAATCAGCACCCAAGCTGGTAAGCTTGAAAAACAAAAACATTTTATATAGGTGTTTGCTCTGATACCACTTGTTGGTCCCAAAGGAGAAATAAAGGTATAAAAATAGCTAGAGGGGGGGGTGAATAGCTGTTTTGAAATTCTTTTTGTACCCTTGAAAAACTCAATTTCAAATGCGCACTTTATCAAATAAGCGTTATGAAATACGCCTAAGTGAGTGAGCGAAATGCACAGTGGAATTTAGTAATGTAAAGTAGGCGCAAAATGATAAAGGGGGCGCACGCACACTCTATGTATTTAGGCTTAAAGTGAGTGAAATATGAAACTAAGGCAAATGTGAAACAAACACAATGCAATTCAATCCAATCAATCTAATATACCGTGTTGTTGATGACGAACCATCTTCAGCTCTGGTGGGAATCCTATATTATTAGCATACGCCTTGATAACAATTATGGTATTCCAGGTTGGAGACGCCAATTACTCAGATCTTTCTTCTCCTTTCAACGCGACTTCCAATACGCCTATGTCATTAGCTTACACCTTCAATTATGGGACTCTGAGGGGTTTGAATCCTATGTTATTAGCATACACCTTGATATTATGGGACCACTGGGATTTGGAGACCCAATTACTCGGACCTATCTCCTTCCAACGCGACTTCTTTTTCGTTGGAAAATGAATCCTATGCCATTAACATACGTCTCGATGGCAATTATGGGACTCTAAATGGTGGGCATCATGTGTTATTAACTTATGTCTCAATAACAGTCGTGGGATTCCCGTCTTTGTAAATCCTGTGCCATTAACATACGTCTCGATGACAGTCATTGGATTTAGAGTTGCTGATGCAGATTTTGTTGCTCACCCATTATCTTGGATGTGTGGGGAGAATAAATTCATACTGAGAAACAACTTCATTTGTTCCAATTCTGAAAATATTCTTTTGTTGACGACTCAATGTTCCATCTTGAACCGGGTTCAGATTCGACCTTTCAGTCAAAAGCAGGGCTTTTCTGACATTTATGTTAAAAGTAGGGATTTTCTGGAATTTTTCAAGAAAACAGGGTTTTCTAAGGTCTTTCTGAGGATACCTCGTACGAGGGATAGATGCCTCGTACGAGGCATCCCTGATTTTGCGCAGAGCAGGCGCATATCAGGCGCTGAAAGTGATTTAAAATCACTTTTCACAATTTGTTTTTGAGAGTTCTCAACCCTAGACGATTTTATCCTCCAAAAATCTTCATTTTCACCAAGTTCCAGTGATTCCTAACCCTTTCTAATGGCCGGTGCTAATCGATCCCACAAAGAACACCTCATTGGTAGGCACATGAAGGGAAAGAGGTAGGAGACGGATGAGTTGTGCCCGTTCCCTGAGGATCATGTTTCTCACGCTGTTTGGACGAGGTAGGTAAGGATCTTTTCCTTTTACTGAGCTTTCATGTCAATTCCATTGTTGTATGTCTCAATCTTGTGGTTTTACAGTCGAATTTTGTTGACTTTTGTCAATTTTTTTCCTAGAATTATCGCTGCTAGGGTTTACCATACATGGCTGATCTTTTGATGGAATTTCACCCTTGTTGATGTTGAATATCATTGTAGTATAGTAGTACACGATTTCAACTGTTGTTCTAGGCAATTCTGCGGTTTTTCGGGTAAAATGTTTAAATGAGGATTTTACCGCTTTTCTGATATTCGTCTCTTTTGTCTTTGTTGCTTGCAGTCATTCAGAGTGATTAAAAAATGCAGGGGCTGTGTGTGGGCGGTTGCCGAGAGGTGGGCAACTCTAAATGTTGAGTTGAAAGATGAGATTGAGAATATGGGGCTCAGGCCTTTCTTTGACGGCTGGTGGGTGAGAGGAGAAAGACCCATGTGCTCCAGGTTATCAGGGAGAATTGGTGGGATAGCACCCATACCATGCACATGCGGTGGGGTGAGGTTACCATGACTCCCACTGATTTTCATGCTATTACCGGGCTCTCTATCGCTGGTGAGCCGATCGAGGTGGATACTGACTTCCTCCCTAGTAGTGATGATATGAGGCACCTTCTGGGATTCACTGTGCGCACCTCGGGCAGGGGCGTCCCTCTCAAGGCTTTGAGGGATAAGGTGGATGCTTATGTTACTGCCAATGCAGGTTAGATGGGTTCTCTCGGCACCCGTATTGTAGCTGTCCACGGTTTTCTGTGGTGGGCATTTTCTGAGACACTTTTTGCTAATCATGCGTTGACCGCCTTATTTACTTTTCTGAGCTTCCTGAGGGACATGAAGCATGTGACGGATGCCAGTTAGGGTCTAGCTGGCTTGGCCCACTGTTATGTGGCCATGGATGAAAGTTCGCGGGATCGGGCGAACGCTGGCTTGGGTGGCTATAGCCATGCTTGGGAGGTATAATAATCATCTTCTCCTATATTCCTCCTTTATTCAGCCCTGATTTGCTTTCAGTCTCGGTAGCATTCTTATTTTAGCCATTACATGTTGACATTTTTCTATGTTTCTCCCATTTGCAGGCTTGGGGTTACACCATGTTGAGACTTTTCAAGTTTAACCTCCGGGATAATGTTTCCATGTTTCCGGACACATTGAGGTGGTGTAGGTCTAACAGGGATACCTATGACGAGCCGGCTGAGGGGGCAGACTTGTCTATAGAGCAGATGAGGTGGTATCTTGACGAGAAAACCGTCATTCCCGATGTTGACACTACTCTCTTCCCTTGGAGGAGTTTAGGGATTCATCAGGCTTACAGGTATGCTGGGATGAGATTACTGATGATCGGCCTCGGTGGGGGATGCTTTTATTTGGGAGAGAGGGTCTCTCACCAGCATGAAAGTGGTAGGCTTGATCTCATTGTCCCTTTGGACCTACCGGTTCACATGCTTAGCTCCCATGCTATCGAGGATGAGGAGAGAGAGGAGCTCATTATAGGTCAGGCCGCCTTTGACCATATGCATCTCGAGGCTGACTACCAGGACTTTCTTACTTGTATCATGCCTCGGTTGATCCTGGAGGGTCACCAGGCCCATGCTCAGGGAGCTGTCCATGTCCCTTTCCATCCGCAGCTCGGACCAGCTTCATTTTCCTACAGCATGGCTGAGGGTATAGAGAGCGTCGAGGGCATTCCCGCCGAGTATAATATGCCTGAGGGACTCATACCTCCTGCTGATGCGACCATGGTATGATTTATGACCATTCTTTTTCCATTTCTGTCATTCCACCATTCTGTTTATCATTTAATAGAGAATTTTAATATTTTTCTTTGTTCCTTCTCAACAGGTGTGTCGCGACCCCGGACCCCGCGGGCCCGAGACCGCGAACAGGACGTCGACTTAAGACCAAAACGGTGAAATACCGAAGTTGAAAATTCCATTTGATACCAAAAGGTAATGATACAAAGTTTTTCAAATCCAAGTTTGACAAAAACCAAATACAACTATCATAAACTTCCACAAGTTTATGCCTAACAAAATACAAATATACAATTCTTAATGATGTCATTGATTGGTAAAACTATCCCAAAAAGGTTACACATTTATATAATGTAAACCAACCTATAACAACCCTCCCCAAAAGAATGTATCCACACTCGACGTCCTCTTTCTCGTGATCAGCGAGACTAATCCTTAGCACCTGGGGGGGGTTAAGGAAAAACAAAGATAAAAGAAAGGGGGTGAGATAAATCTCAATAAGTTACTAATGCAACTACTGTTGGGTTTCCAAGTAACATGCGCAGCGGAATTTAGCATTTAAAATTTTAAGAAACCCAAAAGCCATGGATCTGTTCATATGATTAAATCAAATACAACATAAGAATAAAGGAATAAACTAACCCTTGATGGCTATCAAATTCTCTTGGTCTTTGGTGGAGGTTTGAAGACTTGATCACGATCACAAAGCTTGAACACGAACTTTGAAGATGATGATTTTCACCCTCTAGCGGTATCCACACTTCGAACGAATATCAAAGGAGCTTCTTTGATCTTGGTTGCTAGACCAAATTGTGAAACACTTTTTCACAATCAAAAGAACTATATGGAATTTATTTTGTGTATTATTTTGTTCCTCAACCAAGAATGTCTTGGAACAAAATAAACCCTCTCTCAAACTCTTTGAGACTCACAAAATCATTAGCCTAGAGTGCTGGCCGAATTTGGTCTTTTATACACAAGTATGACCTATTCCAAATAGGAAACTTGTGTCAAAATCCTTCCAAAATTCGTTTCCAAATCAAATTAGGAATCTGCCACCCGACAGCACTGTGTGGCCGCCCAAAATCATCTGTGCGGTCGCACAACTATCTGAAGCAAAACTTGGTACAAAACTGTCCTAAGTGTGCGGCCGCCCAGTCAATACTGTGCGGTCGCCCACTCTTCAGAATGTCCAGAATTTCCAAATTCTAATATAGTCCCTTTTAAAGATTCGTTCTGTTGTGTGTGGACCCTCTAGGATTATACTAAGTTGGCAATGGGCTCAAACATGATCCCATAAGATATGATTAGGTTCTAGCAAACCGTCATACCTACCCAAATAGTATAACTAGATACAAGTTCGCATTCCTTTAGAATATGTCATAATCCTTTTGTCCACGATATCTTTGAACACAAGTCATGGTCAAAGAGTCAACTTGTTTTGTTCAATACTTTCTCGATCCGAATATGTTGATAATCCAAATGACATTGATCCAATCAATTCATTTGAGCCGGCCGAACATTTCATCAACATCATTCCTACGAGAGGCCCAAGCTTGATATCTCTCCAAAGAGGGACAAATCCATTTAGCTTATTATTCTTCCCTACGTGAATCCGATTATGCCAATCATACCCTTTATAACTACTCGGTTAAAAGTAGCGTTTGAATATGTCAAACATAATGTTCATCAAGTGGAAGACTATAATAACTTCATGTCTAAGGATTCAAATGACATAACTAATATGAGATATATGTACGACATAGACCATGACATAAATCTCATAGAGCGGGTCATGTCCAGTACCTTGTTCCAAACAAGTACCCATAAATCTAACATGATCATCCCATGATCATTTAGCCTTTATACTAGTGCTTAACAAGTACTAGGGACGGAGATTATTATAAGTAAACATGAACAACAATAATAATCAAAACATCTCTTTATTGATATGAAATAAATGATAACAATTACAACGTTTATTAAACGTGCCTAGGGCACCACTACCAACAACTACATGACATGCTATGATGCAATATACAATAATAAATCAGAGATAGCACATAGAAGTTATCACATAACAGATAGCAGCAGAAATAAACACATAACAAAGGATATAGCCAAGGTTTTCCAAACCGGAACATCCAAATAAAGGATCGCTGCGCAGCTTCAATAATCAACCAATCAATATCTTCATAATAGCATTAAAGCAGAAGAGAAATCCCCGGTACCGGAACAATAACCATAAAAGTGTCACAAAGGACAAGAGCCATGACACAAAGTCATGCCCGGTAGCTAGATACATTCCCAAAGGAAGCTAACTTATCCCTTCCAAGGCCAATCTGGAAAAGGGGGGTATAGAAGGGGGCAAAACAATGGTCAACATATAAATGGACTTGGCTTTGCCATTATAATCTTTCCCATCGCCCGATGCAACAAATATGCCAGCTGGGCTTCTAATTAAATGCTAAATAATAATATTTAGCATGAATAAACAACTTAAGGTTCCAAAGTAGGGAACCGTACCAAGAAGTCACCAAGAAAATGAAATGTACCAACCACGCACAATTAAAGTGTTCCAATAATCTCAATTAACACTCAATCAATTTCCATCACAAACTTCATCACAAAGGACCCAATTCTATCACTAGAGTGTACTACAATGTTCACTAAGGTCAACTAGAAGGACACCCAAGACTTAGACCAAACGCATTCTTCAATCACACGAAATAACAAATGAAAACTTTCAGAGGTTTTGTGCGGCCGCCAAAAGGGACTGTGCAGTCGCCCAAACAAGCCTCAAACAAGAACAAAAGCTTTCAGATAGATGTGCGGTCGCCCAGACATTTTTTGGCGGTCGCTCAATCTTCTGAACTGCTGAAATTCGGGAAGGAAGAAATGGGTTCTTCCATTTTCATACCAAAACACATTTCAACCAAAATCCAACCCTCTAACTAGCATACTAATGTACCAAAACAACTTATAAGTCCTAAAAGACTCATACCACAACATTTAACAACCAATATCAAGATCAAATCCCAACATTCATACAATCACCATTTTCAACCAAAAACCCAAATAAATTCCAAATAAATTGCAACCTCATCCAAACTTCAAATATAAACAACAAAAGCATTATATGAACATGATATGAACAATTTAACATCAAAATGGGGAAAAGTAACTTACTTGGAAATAATGAAAGTTGACGAATTCGATTCTTTTTGGTTCTACGCGATCCTATCGACGATCTAACCATCTCGCGTTTTAAGAAATGAGAGATTAAGAGAGGAAGAGGAAGAAAATGAAGAGAGAAGATAGAGAAGAAAACTTACCCAATCAATGGAGAGAGAGAGAGATTTCTGGAAATGGAGTGAAGTGAGGGAGAGAGAAGGAGTAGGGAGGGAGTAGGGGAAAAAGATTTAAAGAATTTACACTTAGGCCCCTCCTCTACACTACACACAATACTCCCACTAACAAATAAGACACAACATTTCTACACTAGCACAAATGACCCAATTAAAATGCTAGGTATAAATTATTATAACTCATAAAATGCACACATAAATATTTAAATAAATAATAATTTAAATAAGTAAACAAGCAAATAAATAAATAATAATTATTTATTACGAATAAATAGAGCCTAGATTTCGGGTCGTGACATTCACTCCCCCTTAAAGAAAATTCGACCCGAATTTTAACGAGACTCACCTTAAACAAAAGCCACGGAAATTTCCTCTCGATCTCATCTCGAAGCTCCCACGTCGACTCCTCGATGTTATGATTCCTCCAAAGAACTCGAACCAACGCAATGCTTTTGCTCCTCAACTCTTGGACTTTAGAATCTAAGATCCGAACCCGGTCGTTCCTCATAAGTCATATCGGGTTCTATATCCTCCGGTATCCTCAGTAACACGTGAGATGGGTCATGAATATACTTCCGAAGCATAGAAACGTGGAACCGTTGTGCAACCTGTCCAAAGATGGCGGTAACGCAAGATGATACGCAAATCAACCTTTCCCAAATCTCGAATGGACCAATAAACCTCGAGCCAATTTGCCTTTCTTCCCAAACCTACGAATACCCACCTTTGGAGATACTTTCAAGAACACAAAATCACCGGTCTGAAAACTAAGATCTCGCCTTCGGTTATCTGCATAGCTCTTATGTCGACTCTGGGCTGTCTTCAATCTATCCCGGATAACTTTGACTTTCTCAACCGAATCCCGAAGCAAATCAATACCCAAAACTTTCGCTTCACCAACCTCTCCAACAAATAGGCGATCTAGATTTCCTTCCATACAGGCCTCAACGGTGCCATCTCGATACTAGCCTGATAACTGTTGTTGTAAGAGAATCCACTAACGGTAGGTGCGAGTCCCAAGAATCAGAGAAGTCTATCGAACAAGCTCGCAACATATCCTCCAAAATCTGAATAGACCTCTCGGATTGACCGTCGGTCTGAGGATGAAAAGCCGTACTGAATCGCAAATCTGTACCCAAAGCTTCCTGAAACGCCTTCCAGAATCTAGAAGTAAACCTCGGGTCTCGATCTGACACAATGCTAACCGAAACCCCATGCAATCTAACAATCTCATAGATATAAAGGGTCGCAAGCTTCTCCATCGAATATGTGATGTCAATAGGCAAGAAATGGGCACTCTTGGTCAATCTATCCACTATTACCCAAACACTGCCATACTTCCTACGGGTACGAGGTAGTCCCGTAACGAAATCCATAGTCACGTGCTCCCATTTCCACTCGGGAATCTCTAACGGCTGAAGTAGTCCCGCGGGTCTCTGATGCTCGGCTTTGACCTGCTGACAAGTTAGATACTTCGAAACATACTCCGCTATTTCCCTCTTCATATTAAATCCACCAATTGTTGCTTCATATCCTGATACATCTTCGTACTACCCGGATGATAGTATACTCGATTTGTGACCCTCATCTAAAACTTGCCTCTTTAATCCACCAAAATCGGGTACGCACAAACGACCACGGAAGTCAACACTCCACTCGAACCCAATGAAAAATCCTCGAAGTTCTTTTCCTTCAATTTACCCATTATTTTCACCAACTCGGGATCCTCTTTCTGCGCTTCCTTTATCCTCTGAATTAGGGTCGGAGATACCCTAATATTCGCAAAAATAGCCCCATGTCTCGATTCACGAGGAGACCAATCTCGAACATCCTCGAGCATTTTCCACTCCCGGACCATCATCGAAGCCACATAAGATTTCCTACTAATCGCATCGGCTACCACATTCGCCTTCCCGGGTGATAAGAAATCGTACAATCAAAATCCTTCAACAATTCCATCCATCGGCGTTGCCTATTTATCAACTCTTTCTGGGAGAAAAGGTACTTCAAACTCTTGTGATCGTAAAAATCTCAAACTTCGCTCCATAAAGGGTAGTGCTTCCACTTGTGCAA
>JAOWBW010000200.1:963826-1146413 GCA_026119855.1 Campanula takesimana
ATATATGAGTAATAGTGTGTGCGCGCATACACTGTGAGTGTGTGTCGAGTAGTGTGTGTTTATGTGTGTGCTATTTGTGTGTGTGTGTGTTTACTGTGTGTGTGGGATTATGCGTGTGTGAGTGTGTTTTTTCTAAAGGTGTTTTTAGTGTGTGAGATAGTGACTGTGAATAGTAATATGGGATTATTAAGATGTGAATAGTGACTGTGAATAGTAATCTGAGATTATTAAGCTGTGAATAGTGACTGTGAATAGTAACTGGGATTATTACTGTGAATAGTTGACTGTGAATAGTAATCTGGGAATAGTGATTTAGTGGGTATAATGTACCCTAGAACATGTTAATTGGGAATAAATTCATTAAACCCTAGGGGTATTTTGGTAGACCAAAAAGGGATATTTTGGGTATAAGTTAACGTATAGTATAGAACCCTAGTTTGATTTTGGATCTAAGTAGATCAATAGAGATTACTCACAAGGTTAACCTAGTAAATAAAGTAGTATTTTGGGGACGGAAAGTAAAAATAGCGTTACTTTGTATCTAAGATTGAGTTATTGCATGTTTGTAGATTATACAAGTGGAGTAAGCGAGCAAGTAAAACGCAAGGCTAAGGTAAGGGATTACGCTCTTAGTAGTGTTTGATTTCAATCCTTTGTTTAGGATTTCCAATCTCTGTTTTGTTAAAGTACACTATCTATGTGGCTAGATAGTATTTTAAAAACTATTCCGTTCTGCGAATGTTACCGTTCTTTGTTATCCACCCTATTGATATTGTTGTTATTCAATTGGGTTATCATGTGTATGATTCGTATTGTGACTTGGTGTCTAAAGTGAGATGTACACCTTTTAAAAAAGTGATCAAGTAAAGTTTTGTAAAGTTAAGCTTTGTTTTGTAAAGCTCTTTAAAGTGAAGTTTTGTAATAAGTAAAGTGATTACAGTTATCCATAATCCCGAACGGATAAGTGGACCCCTTACAGTTATCCATAATCCCGAAACGGATAAGTGGACCCCTTACATTATCCATAGTTCCAAGATGAACATGGTGACCCCCTTTGCGTTGCTTGATGAAGTAGCGTAGGTTATCATG
Source organism: Campanula takesimana (assembly GCA_026119855.1). NCBI lineage: Eukaryota > Viridiplantae > Streptophyta > Magnoliopsida > Asterales > Campanulaceae > Campanula > Campanula takesimana. Next base: position 964,916 of record JAOWBW010000200.1, read on the forward strand.
ATATACCGATTTTGGGTGCGGTCAGTAGAAACCCGAGCCCTGGGTAAGCGCGTGCTTAAGCCCTAAATGAAGTAAAGTAAAGTGTAAAATAAAGTAAAGTTTTTTGTGAAATGTTGTGTTTTGGAAACTGTCCTCTGAAGCCACATGTTTTCAAAGTAATGAGTTGTTTTCATCAATGTTAAATGTTTTCAAACTGAGTGCCTGTTTGATTCGTGTTTATATCCGTTCGTTGTTAATTCATTGTTACCGTTCGTTTCGGTTATCTCCTCTTAGTCCACCCGAGGAGATTCCGTATGAACTTACTGGGCATTGTTCGCTCATTCCTTTTCATTCTTTTTTTTTCTTCAGGCTTCAAGTAAGTAACCCGAAGGTCGCAAGGATTCGGCGTAGAGGTTGCCTTTTAGTAAAGTTAGTTAATAGTTATGATTTCCGTTAAAACTGAGTTGAACGTTTATCTTTTCCGTTGGTTACCATATCGAGCTAGTGGCTTGTACTAGCCGTTATGGAATTGATTGTTAGTTTAAGTTTGAATTCTTATTATTTATAGCCGTTGGGGCATTATGACTTGGGAATTATTCAAGTTAAGTTATTAATTGTTAGTTATAAAAAGTTGAGGTGTTACAAATGGTATCAGAGCGGAACCCCGGCCTTAAGGCTTGCGACTAGCCCGGGGGTATGATCTGGGGGTACGATCTGGGTATTGATTGACCTTGCAAGGGACGGCAAGGGTTTGAGTGGGGGAGATTGTGATATCCCCCATCCCCAATCGGAAATATGTTGTAATTGAGTGTGCTATAAAGAAGGCCCATACACTCCTACTAAGCATCAATCATCCATTGGACTTTTGGAGGCCTGGTGATGGGCTGTGGTTGACCCAATTGAGGAGATGCTTGGTGGCTAGTGTATGGTACCTATGTGGCGGGTCGAGTCTGCGGCTCGGGTCGTTACATTTTCAACCTTAATGGAATGATGAGTTGTAGCTGCTTGTTCGCCTTCGTGATTATGTGTTCATAGCCGATCCGCTGAAGATCGTTAGCTTGTTTGAGCGTGTTTAGCATTCTCTATTTAATCAAAATTGATACAGACGTGACACAACATTTGCATATCCGCAAAAAAAATTAGCGTGTTTGACATCGATTCACAGAGAGATGAGGGGAGAGCATGTTTAGTTGCTAAACCAACTGTTAGTTCTGGAAATAGGAGTATGTTTATTTTCTAATTTGCATATCCGCAATTTTTTTTTTTGAATTCTGTTGAATCACGATAGTCTATGGGCACGAGTCTAATAGTTAGGTATACGGGAGATGCACGGCCTCAAAGTTTGCATGGGTTAGGTATACGGGAGATACACGGCCTCAAAGTTTGCATGGTTTCACAAGTTCTGTGGTCTCCTCTCTCACTCTCTCTCTCTCATAATTAGTATTCACGACATTGCCAAACTTCCCAGCATTTGTACTCCTGCATGATGGGTGATTGTGCATAAAATGAATTTCATTGGCCTCAAACTCAATCAAATAGCCTCTCTGTTAGTATTATACATACTTTTCATCAACTCGCGGTTTAGTTTACGTTTATAAAATTCAAGTGAACTTCAGTGTTATGAAAGAGGAGTGGGTTTTGGGGTGACGTGTTGTGTGGTGCGATTGTAATTTCTCTGATTTTGGCAGTGACTTCTCATGGGATTAATGCTGGAGATGTGAAGAAGCTTCAAGATGCAGGGATCTATACCTGCAATGGTCTGATGATGCACACAAAGAAGGTAAACCCCTGGTTTAGTAGCTCAACTTTCTGACTTATTCAAACACTGGGCTGAATTAGTAACAGCTTAATCGAAAATTTCCAGAGCTTGACTGGGATCAAAGGACTCTCTGAAGCTAAAGTCGACAAGATATGTGAGGCTGCGGAGAAGCTAGTTGTAAGAACTTTAGATCATTATTCTGATTCCTGACTTACTCTCAGTTCCTATTTTATTTCATATACCTCTCATACTTCCTTAATTGTTTAATTGTTCTTGTTTAATAATAGAATTTTGGCTATATCACTGGAAGTGAAGCTCTGATTAGGGTAAGGCCGTGATAACTTTTAACATATCTAGAGTGGATAAAACAAAAGTGGTGCTTGTTGACCTATTGATGTAATTTCTGGAGTTTGGTATGTGAATTTCTGGAGATCTCATATTTTTTTGTGTTCTAAAGAGAAAGGCGGTTGTCAAGATCACTACCGGAAGTCAGGCACTCGATGAACTCTTGGGAGGTAAATCTTGCTTTCATTTGTCTTATAGTTGCTTCACTTGTTCTTGTTGCAGCCTTTAATACAGGTGCGACAATTTATTAACCAAACTTTCTCTTTAAATTTGAAAAGGTGGGATTGAGACAATGCAAATTACTGAAGCTTTTGGGGAGTTCAGGTAAAACCAAACCACAAGATTTACGTTCGCACATTCTGCTATGAGTATGCAATTCAAACGCATCACTCTTCAAATGAGATCTTTCATGACCTGCTTATGATGTGTGAACAACTATTCTAAACTGATTGTGTTTTATTCGCATAATGTGACTCAGGTCTGGAAAGACACAACTGGCTCATACTCTCTGTGTCTCTACACAGGTTCCTTTCTGACCTTACTTGAGGGACAATAGGGGTTGTTTGATGTTGAGTACGGGAAAGTATTTAATAGGCTGCCTAAATTATTCTTCTAATATATATATCCAGGCTTTTCATCTTGATATGTGTTCGTATTATACTTATATCTCTACTTTTGCAGCTTCCTACCAATATGAAAGGAGGGAATGGAAAGGTTGCATATATAGATACAGAGGGGACATTGTATCCTTCGATATTTGTAGCACCACAGCTTTTTTCTTTTAGTTCGTGATTTAAATTCTTTTTTATCTATGAAACAAAATCTAGTGAATTCTCGTTGCCTTGAAATTGCTGTCTCCTTAATTAATTGAACCTGCAGCCGACCTGATCGTATAGTACCTATTGCTGAAAGGTTTGGTATGGATGCTGGAGCAGTCCTTGACAATGTAATGCATCTATACTGTGCTCTTGCTTAGAAGTATCGACATAATCTTCCATAATTTAGATAAGGCAACAAACATAACTTTTTTAATATTAAATTCTAATTTCATATTCTTTTGTATATGTCAAAGATAATTTATGCACGTGCATACACGTATGAGCATCAATACAACCTGCTCCTTGGTCTAGCAGCAAAGATGTCTGAAGAACCTTTCAGACTTCTAGTAAGTCCCCCTCAAAGAAATATATTCATAATCGTACAAGAAAAGTCGAGCTCATAAGACTAATATCTTTTTGACTCTTCCAGATTGTGGATTCGGTAATTGCTCTGTTTCGAGTTGACTTCACAGGCAGAGGAGAACTTGCAGACCGTCAGGTATATCAAACGCTTGCTGCACATAAGCATATCAACATAAATGAGAATAAATGCCTCTTATTCTTCATTTCTCTCCATGGCATTACCGAAACTCCATTTGCAGCAAAAACTGGCTCAAATGCTCTCCCGATTGACAAAGATAGCAGAGGAATTCAATGTTGCTGTCTACATGACCAACCAAGGTCTCTCTAAGTTATCTTGAACTCTTTCATTTTGCGTACAGTCCATTTTATACTTTCTTTTTCTACAGCTGATAAGTATTTTGCTTACAGAGACTTTGTACTCACTTTACGTAATGAAATGGTATTACAGTGATAGCTGATCCAGGAGGAGGGGTATTCATATCAGACCCAAAGAAGCCGGCAGGAGGTCATGTTCTTGCTCATGCAGCCACTGTAAGATTGATGTTCCGGAAGGGCAAAGGCGAACAACGTGTCTGCAAAGTTTTCGATGCACCAAATCTCCCCGAGTCTGAAGCAATATCCTTCCCCTACATTTTCTACTTCTTTTTTCAACCTGAGACATAGTTTCCCAGATTGACCTGTTTGTATTATGCTTGTACAAAACAGGGTTAAACTACCACCAGGACTAGGAATCAGCTTAGTTTGTGAATCAACTAACATGAGTAGCATAATTTCATTATTGACGAGTTATTCTTGACAAAAAGCACGTGTTTCAGATAACACCAGGAGGAATTGCAGATGCAAAGGACTGAAAGTCTCTCTTCAGCAATCGTTCCTGTCTGCTTCAACAGCAAATTGTTGCTTAAAAGTCGGTTCTTTCTCTGCTGCACACCAACTGCTGAACTGCTTACTGATTGTGTCGATGTTTTATTTTAGTCTTCTTTTTCAAAAAAATATCCCGCACAAAATAAATGTAGATGACTAATATAGTTATTCCAGGATGATTTTATAGGATGCAAATCTGCTTTGAACATCATACCAAAATATAGGCTACTGGTGCCTTCTTCGGCTGTTTCAATTTGTTTTTATGCAGACAATGTCAATGTCTTTCAATTTCTTTTAGACTGGTTTTCCATTAATGGACAAGGCAACTATGGATGTGCTCTAATTAGCGTAACCTGGAAAACACCAAACTCATATATAACCATGGTAAAAAAAAAAAAAAAAAGAACGAACTCCTCTATAATGATAACAATCACACACAAAATGGAAGAACCAGAAGCATAACGAAAATTGAAAGTTTAAAGCGTTCACCACATCGGAGAAAGCAATTTTCCTCCTACCAAGCAAAGTACAATTGTTTCCTATAAACGTCTCAGATCCCGTGAAAAATAGGTCTCCTTTCAGTATAACGGACTAAAATGTAACAGTACCAAATCCCATGAAAGAAGTGAGTTAACATCATGTATTGTAGTTCCCGTAAAAGCAACATATATCAAGATTTTTCAACATTTGGAAAGACATCAGAATCATATGGAAGGCCTGATAATAATAATAAAAGCCTTGAGCCTATCCATGACAGGAAATGTGAATGGAGAGCTTCAATAATGTTGGGACCAGTTAGCAGCACTCCCGACTCTGGGCATGCTAGCTTCCTTCTTAGAATCAACATCCACCTTAAAAGTTGCACCGCACACCTGGCCTGAACTGTCTACTCTTGGCACTGGCTTCAGTTCATTTAGAGGGTGCTCAAAGCTCCTCAACCCTCCAGAAGTTGTGAAGAAACATCCTGATAATGAAGTACAAGTCTTAGTAGATTCAAGCGAAAACTCTAACTTTATGGGTTTATTAGGAAAAATAAAACAAAAACAAAAAAAGAAGCAGAAAATGAAGATGAAGATGAAAATAAAGCAAAACCTCCCCAATTAATGACAGCTTTGCCTAATGTTGAAAGTTAAGTTTGCTAACAGGAATAGAATATACTCCCTCCGTCCAAAATAAGTGTCGTATTTCTAAATAAGGAAATAGTTCAAGTGCATTTTAACCATGGTACAAGCAATGTACAAACAAGTACAACACATTCCTAAAAAGTTTGACAGGTCAAATGCCATTTATTATGGCTCGGAGGGAGTACAAGATTATATACTTCTTTGAAGAATGCCTACGAAGGGCAATAGAAGAACATTGAAAACGTGAACGTAGTGTTACCAGCATAAACAATCAGAGTTTCATTTCCTACCATATACTCAATTCTTTTTGCATCCTATGTTATTTCAACCATTACAAAGTTCCAAAGCGATTTAGGACAATAGATCCTCTATTATGTATATATTCAATAATTAACAAATACGGAGTATTTCTTACTCCCCTAGCAGATTATTCATCATCAATACACATCAGAAGAATGAAGGATAGAAACGTCAGCTTAAATGAATAGACTCAAGTCATGTACTATGGTAAAACCAACTTGATGAAAAGTTACGTGATGCATTTAATCAGGAATATCAAACTGTGCCTATTTCCAATGGTTTATCCACATATATAAAACATAAATGCTTCTAAATAAAGAAATATGATCGGACCACATAAATACGCATTATGAAAAGTAGGTAAATAGGTGCCTCTTGTAATACCTTTAGGAAAGGGTGCGTAGGAATTTCCACATCCCTTCTTCACAGTCTCTGCATCATCAGCTACGACAAGATACCCTTCCGAATCAGTTCCCCAGAAAAAAGGCACACTGCCGTCAGCATCCTACATTACAGAAGGGATATGGGTTAGGTGTTTAAATGCAAGGGAATGTCAACTACATTAAGCCTATGTGGGCCCGGCCTTTCCATAGACCCCACGCACAGTGGGAGCCCTTGTAGCACCAGGTTGTCTTTTTTTTTTTCTAGATAATTAAATACACAACTATTGCAACGAAAATAAAATTTAATACTCACGGCAGCTATAAATGCAGTCTTTGATTTTGGATTGCTATCATAGAGAATGAACGCAAATTTGCCATGGAAATCTCTTAAAACTTGATCTGGGGGATAAGGACCTCTGTCCCTCAGAGTCCTATAAGCTTCTATAACAATGGTCACTTCATTTGCTGTCTTGTTCAATCCGTACTGTTGTTTCAGATGAGCAACATTATCTATGTGGCCCTGGAACAAGCAGAATATGTCGTCTACAACAGCAAAAAATCTAGTAGGACAAAAGACGGTTGATCAGTCAATGATTCAATACATGATGGTACAGAATCACGCAATTTTAACAAAAAAAAAAATTGATGCATGAGACTTTGTTTGACCGAGGCAGAATTTATTGCAGAAGGCGAACGAGATGAGTCCGATCAAACAAAATGCCATAGTATCAACACAAGAGCAGAGTATTTCAGCAAAACGCCACAACCTCTTCTTAAGAAGAAGGTTATTATTCATAATAGCATATTATCAGCAAGAAACTTGTTTCAAAACAATCTGGAAAGCAAATTGTTCAGAGTAGATTGTATACTGCAAATGTTTGGTTCTATCTATGATGGCACAGATCAGAGCCAGAAAAAGATGCATAAATATTTAGATATAAAATAGGTTACATATATCAACTACTGTTGACTATCGGATGAATAAATAACAATAGAAACTAACCAATAAACTTATGAATATCTCGGATACAATCACATTATCCAGAATCGTCAACAAAAAATGTTTATGAATACAAAGCAGACTTTATTTTCTAGCCAAACAACAATCCAATAAAACAAACAACAAACAAAAATCCATATAAACCAAGAAACAGATCAATTTACAGAATGTTCAAATACTCCCTCCTCCCATCCAAAAATGATCTTCACGTTTGACTATTCAAACTTTTTTAAGGATTTGAACACTTGACATGTTGTGTTTATGCACATTTAACACCAAATTGGAGAAATGGTAAGAAATTTTTTTAGGACAATGAAAAATGCTTAATGAGAATGATCATTTCGGGAAAAAAGGGAGTATTACAATAGTCAAACCGTCAAGATCTGGATCATCAAAATGAACATCACATAACAGAGAGTGAATGTGATAGCAGTATTAATCAAGAAACACAAATTAGAATTCCAAAAAAAAAAAAAAACGATCAACCACTAAACATTATTATTGAAGAAAACAGAGAGAGAGAGAGAGAGAGAGAGAGAGAGAGGATTAAGTAGTAATGGACCTTGGGAGGAGAGGGTTTTGCTTGTGAAGGGAGTAGGCAATTAGACCATCGGAGGCAAGATTAATGGAGACGGAGCCCTGAGGGTATTGGGAGGAGAAGTGGTTAGGGAGAAGCCCGTCTTTGAGTGCTGATACCGATTCCGACGCCGGACTCTGCAGTGCGTCCGGACTCTTTGCTACCGATTTCTCAAAAACTGCCAACATTTTTTTTTTATTATTATTATTATTATTATTATTTTTTTTTTTTTATAGATTTGGGCTGATCGGAAAATCACAAATGTGGAAAGGACGAATGTGGAGAGAAGAGATTGGAGAGACGAGTCGAGGTCGTTAATATAGTACAAGCAATAACCATATTTGTCAGCTTTACCCTTTCCTTTTCTCCAATATGGCTAGGGGTGGCCACCCGTACAAATTTAAACCAACCAAATCGTATTTGGTATATCAAAAATTGGTACATGGTATAAATATTTTATTTTGGTTGGTATACTGTATCAACTTTAAAAATTTGGTCGGTACACGGTATGAATATTTGACTTTGGTTGGTATACCAAGTACCAACATTATTTGAAAAATGTGTTAAATTATTAATTACTCCCTCCGTCCCAAAATGATCTTCTCATTTGCCATCTTTCAATGCCCCAAAAAGTTCTTCTCATTTCTACAATTTAGACCCATGACCCGGATCCATAACCCACAGGCCAAATTTATTTATTTATTTATTTTTATATTATTATTTTTGGTTTTTTTTCGATTTGTCAAAAAGTAATACTCCATCCGTCCCGGAGTAAAAGTCATACCCCTCATTTGCACGCTTATTAATAAATATTGGAAGTGATGTAAATGTTGTGAGTGTAAAAGTAAAGTAGGAGAGAGAATGAGTGGGAGAGAATAGTGAATTGATTGGTGTTGTGAGTATAAAAGTAAAATAGGAGAGAGAATGAGTGGAGTGAATAGTAAAGATTCTTTGCCATTTTAAGAATAGGACTCTTACTCTGGGACGTACCAAAATGGAAAGTAGGACTTTTACTCTGGGACGGAGGGAGTAGTTACTATAACTAAATGTAACAAACGTGTTATTTATATGTAACAGTTTGTATACATAAAAGTAATACATATATACAGAAAAGTAACAGTGTTTTTTTTTTATGTTTTCTTCGTTTGCCAAAAGTAATACTTATTACAACTAAAATGTAATGAACGTGTTACTTATATGTAACAGTGTTTATACATAATTGTAACACACAGGGGCGGATCTATTAAGGAACGAGAGGGGGGCGACGGCCCCCACTGAATTTCGCATTTTTTTTGAAATAATGGTTATATATTTTAACTATTACAAGAGAGCATACATTTTCGTTTGCCACAGTGGTTGAGCGAGTATTCTAGTACTTGAAGGTTCCGTGTTCGAGACCCACCCACTGCCCTAAACTGGTTTTATCTCTTAATAATGTAGAGTTTAAAAGAAAAAATATACAGTTTATTATATTAATATATATATATATATATATATATATATATATATATATATATATATATATTTATAATACATTATAAATGTGCCCAAAAATCTGTTGTTACATTTTCTTTTCAATACAATTTGATGCAAGTTGTTGCTGCTCTATTAGTAAAAGCATGCTAACACATACTCCTCCATCCCATTTATATTATCCACGTTTGACACTTTTGATCAACACAAGTAGATTTTGACTAAACACTATAGTCAATCTAATCATTTAGTGAGATTTTAATAATTGTTAATGCTAAAACACTAAATAATTAGCAAAAAATACCTTTATTTTTTGCGTATTTATATCATTTTTATTATATAATTAACATTATAAAAAAAATGTCGCAGTCGACGCAGTGTAAATTTTTTTTGGCCCGCACTGACCACAATGTTGGTGATTTTAGTGTCATCAATGATTTTATGTAATTGTGATTTACTAGAGACCAATGCGATTTCATATTAGGCTCGGATACGAGTAAGGGAAAGTGTACGAGTAAGGTATATTTGGTGTTCCAAATGTTTTACCCGTTTTTCCCGCCATAATCAAGAGACACAACCCTAAACCCTAACAAGTATGACTGTTGCTAACAACTGTGACTTTCCAGTCAATCCTGCTCCTTCCTACCATCTGTATAAATAAAGACTTTGGTTTCAAATTACATTAACGAAAAAACCCTAATAATTCTCTAAGTTTCGATCTGTTTTCTTTTGCCTAGATTCAGATTGTTTTGATTGTCTTATCCCAATAAGGATTTCGTGATACCCAGGCAATAAGGGTCGAAATACTTTATTCGGAAAGCGATTTATACGCGATTCGATCAAATATCCAGGATTATCAATTACCCTAACCCCAAATTTTCTAACACACAATTCCTGGATCCGCCACTGGTAACACATATGTATAGAAAAAGTAATAATTCAACCATTTACATTTTTAGAGCTAAAAACACTTGATTATTATTACATCTAAAAGTATTACATTATCTATAGAAATATGTTATAATTTCTTTTATTAAAGTGTTACATTTACTTGTACAAACAATTACATTCATGTATATGAGTTGTTAGTTTTCAAATGTTACTTTCTTTCAAAAAATTAAATAAAAAATACACAATATTTTACATTTTTGCAAAAGCACTATTACATTTTAGTATACTCCCTCCGTCCCAACGGGCTTAGGAGAAATTGCCATTTTGGGCGTCCCACTCCACTTAGGACATCCCTAAATGGCAAGTTTATATTACTTTAATATTCAATGGGACCCATTTATCATACTCACAACAACAATCCATTTACTATTCCACCCACTCATTCTCTCTCCTATTTACTTTTCATACTCACAACACATCCTCCACTTATTCTCTTTCCTCTTAAAATAATAGTTTTTCTTAATCCCCGTGTCAGGACCAATTGTCCTAAGTCGGGCGGGACGGAGGGAGTAAATGATAATTACATTTAGATATTGTTTGGGTTACACGTAATTATAGTTAGTATTACATTTGAAAAAATTGGTAAAACGAGCTTTTGTTTTTGTAAAACAGATGTTACGTTTACTTATGGACAATGTTACTTTATATGTATACAGTCATTACATTAAGTTATGGTAACTATCACTTTTGGTAAACGACGGAAAACCCGGAAAAAAAAAAAAGGGCCAATGGGTGGTTGCCACGTGGCAGGTTATGCCCCATGGGTCATGGATCTGGTTCAATGGGTCGGGTCGGGTGGGTCAAAAAACTCGTCTCATAGAAGAGACGGATATAGGTGTTCTCATGGGAGACTAGCTCTTTTTAAAAAGTTTGAATAGTCAAATGAGAAGATCATTTTGGGCCGGAGGGAGTATATACCTAGATGACCTTTGATTGGTTGAGACGTATAGTTAGTTTTTTATTTAAAGACAATAATTTTTCCATTGCATGTATTTCTATGAGAAAGTTCCTCACAAGTCATGTTGTAAAAATCTCCAGCAAAATGATTTAATTTCTATTGTATAATAAAATTGTAGTGCATGTTTGCTTTTACCATTTTTAAATGCATGTTTCACCTTTTATTATTTATATTGTTCACTAATTAATGGAAAATGCAAAAAATAAATAAAAAATATTTGATTTATTTTTATTTAGTACTTCAATTCATACTTGGTAGAGTACCACGTACCGACCATACAAACCAAGTACCAACCGTACCAATAAGTTGGCACACCGACTTTGGTGGTTGGTAATTGTATGCATTTTCTTGTACCATGTTTAATTTGGTTGGCACATGGTATAGGCAAAATACACTTGGTATACCAACCAAGCCACCCCTAGATATAGCAATATATCGACTAAATACCAAAATAGTACTCCATCGGTCCCAAATTAATGTTCTCAGTTTGACTTTGCACAAAGATTACGTAAAAGTAAATGATGTGAGAGTATGAAAAGTAAAGTAAGAAGAAGAAAGTGGGTGGAGAGTTTTCCTTGTGAGAATGACAAGTGAGTCTCATTATCCATTTTACTACTAGGTAATAAAGTAAAGTAAGAACCTTAAATTGAGACAGGCTAAAAAGGAAGGTAAGAACTTTAAAGCGAGACATAGGGAGTATTACTTTTAAATCTTTCTTTAAGATTTACAAAATAAAATAAAGATAATAATTTAATATATTCTAAAACTTGTTTTGATACACTATTACAAATACTTTTAACACAATTTTTGAACTTTCATAAAAATAAATATACTAATATCATTTTAATAAAAACTTAATAAAATTTATACAAGAAACTTATTTTTTGAAACAATATTGTAATTTCACCATGAGTTAAGAGCATTCAAAATATTTTGTGTTCGGCGGGGTCGTTAATAGCCTGGAGTCATTTGGAGAAACCATTAGGGAATGGGGGTCTAGGGTTTAGGAACTTGGATGGATTAAATAAAGTATTTCAATTAAAACTTCTTTAGAGATTATTAACTCAATCTCAATCCCTCTGGGCACAGTTAATAAAATCAAAATATTTTCCATCTCTAGATTTATTCCAAGCTACAGCTAAAGTAAATTCTTCTTGGGTTGGAAACAACTTTCCAAACTCATTCCTTTATTAAAAATGGGAATTGTTCATTATGTTGGAAATGGTCATGATACAAAATTCTGGGTGTTCGTCAAAACCTCTTATTGAATCAATCATCTGACCTATTCCATTCTTGGCGTGATCATTCACTTGATAAATATCATGTAAATTCAAATTGGAAATTAACCAAATTAGGATTTTTCTTGCCTTCTTTCTATATTAGGCTCATTCAGGCGTACCCTATCCCAATTACGAATATTTCAGATACTTTTCATTGGCCTCCATCAAGGGGAAAATATTTTTCTGTCAAACTTACATACTTATGGTTAATGCAAAAAACAAGACAAAATTATCCTTCAACCATTTATCCCTTGGAATTGTTTATGGAAACTAGGGGTGTTAGTGGTTCGGTTCAGACCGCGGTTTGAGACCGAACCGAACCAAACCATACGGCCTGGTTCAGTTTTTAAGCACAAGTGGTTCGGTTCGGTCTCAAAAATTGATAAACCGCGTGGTTCGGTTTGGTTTGTGGTCTGACCCCTTCAGACCAAACCAAACCACGAGACCGAACAGCCAGACCGAACCATCAGACCAAACCACCAGACCGAACCATCAGACCGCATATATTAGTCATATATTTGTATGTTAAGTAATATCCACCTTTGAAATATTAAAAAAAAAAAAACTTCATTACATCATTAGACATTCTTAAATCTCGTTTTGCATCTTATTCAATATTCATGTCATCAAGTGATATATTTGTTGAGACACATAGTTGACAAAATTCTGCAGTGTGTTTACTTCACTTGGTTTCTTTACTCGTTATTTTTCTTCCTCCGGATGTTCTCTTTTCAACAAAGTCTAAACCATGATTTGAATCGTCATATGAATTTCGGTCTTAATGGTGGTTTGAACCACTATCTAAACAACGGTCTAAACCGCAGTCTGAACAACATTACTGAACTGTGGTTTGAACCAAAACATTGTAACTTGTAAAACATAAGCAATAAAAAACTTAGCAACAATATCTATATTCATCATGAATAAACAAACAATTCCAATATTCCCTTATTAAACTTTCTAAGTAGATAAGGCAACAAATGAGTTAAATGCCGAGCTGGTTTTCATTTTCTTTCCTTTTTCTATCTTCCCATATATTTCTTATATAAAGCATTACAAATCATTACATTGTAATAATACTGCAACATTAGCTGTAACCAAATTATCATATAGAAGTATACTAGTATAGCTAAGAAAAAAAAATGGCATCTTCAAAACTTGCTCTCACTATTTTCTTCTTCTTCTTCACCATATCTCTTTTACACATCAATGAAGCTTCGTCGGACCGCCTTTCGACTGCAATCGAACCATCTCCCGGTGGATCACATTGGGGTAAGTCATTTGTAGCACTTTTGTAATCGCTCCGTTTTATTTTTTTGTAATTATATTTTGAGATTATTGCTTGACAAATACTACCTCTTCTCAGAAAGATAGTTTCATTCTGACTTTTTATGGTCAACAAAAATAAACTTTGACCAACCATTGATAACGATCTAATTATTCTAGTGAAATTCTAAAATTTGTAATTGATAAATCATTAAGTGATTTATCAATAACAATTATTAGAATTTTATTGTGATCATTAAATTGATAATAATTTTTTGTCAAAGTTTATTTTTGTTCACCATAAAAAGATAAAATGAGACTATCTTTCCGGGACAGCGGGAGTATATTTTTTTCAGTTTGAACATTTTTTTTAATAATAATTTACTTTATAATTTCAGGATGTCCAGGAGCCTGCAAGAAATGTTGCTTATGCACAATCGTTTTAACAAGACCTGTGTGCGCAAGATGCTGCTCAGATGATGATACTAATTCCTTCTCCCCCTCCAATCCTTAGAGAGCCATTTTTATGGTGACAGGGTCTTTAATTATTCAAAATAAGTGTTCATTTATTTGTTTAATTTTAATTTTAATTCAATTGAGATTATATTTCTTTTTTATGATCTACATTTTTGGTTGAGAATTGAGACATTGTTATTGATGCATACTAAAAATTATACTCCATTCTTGCCGTAACCAAGTATCGCAGTTAGGCTATTAAACTTATAATGTACTTGTACTACTCCCTCTGTCTTTATATGAATGTCCATTTTCTAAAAATTTTTGTCCTAAAATGAATGTCCTTTTTAATCGTAACTTTGTCCCTAAATTATTATTTTTTGCGATTTTTTTTTTCACCAGTCTCTTTATACTTGCAAAAACTAAATGTTTGTAAAGAGGATTATAAGATTATATATGAAATTTGCCACACAAAAAGTTATATCCCGTAAAATGAAATTAGGCATTCATTTAAGAACAGAGATAGCATTATAAACTTGATTAAGATTATTTCCATTAGTATGAGGCCTTTTTGGTCCGTCCCAGAGTATATGTCCACCCTCTCATTTACACGGAGATTAAGAAATGGTAGATGTGATGTGAGTATAAAAGTAAAGTAGAAAAGAGAATGAATGGGAGGGAATAGTAAGTTGATTGGTGTTGTGAGTAAAAGTAAGTAGGAGAGAGAATGAGTGAGATGAATATTAAAGATTCTTTGCCATATAAGGAAGTTGACATATACTCAAGGACGGACCAAAAAGGAAAGGTGGACATATATATACTCTGGGACGGAGTAATAAATATCGTATTTAACTTGTTTTTAAAGAATGTCATTGCTTATACAATGGAAAAATTACGTCAATACTCTTTCCTTATTTAAAAACGCAAACACGACATTCTTTTTAGATGGATTACAATGAAAAGGAGTAACATAGTAACATTTATTACTCCATGTCTTTATGTTCTTAAATGAATGTTTATTTTTTCAAAAAATTTTGTCCTAAAATAAATGTCTTTTTTTTTTTGAAATAATTTTTTTCTTAATTGGTTTTTCACCAATTTTTTTTTTCACCAGTCTCTTTATAATTGCAAAATTAAATATTTTAAAAAGAGGAAAACATGATTATATATGAATATTTGCCACTAAATTATTTTTCACAATATTTAAATGTTTTCCAAATAGTTGTAAGTTAGAAAAAAACGAACTTTTTTAAATAAAAAAAAAAAACTAATTTCCAATGGGTTTTTTTTTCTCCCTTGGATTGTCCCCTGCTGAAGTCAAATCCTTGAGGGAAAAGGTAAAATAGTAGTTAGCTTATACATATAAACATATAAATACTAGAGGATTATTATAGGTAGCAGAATTCACGTCAATTTACCATAATCGCGCGATGGAAGCAGAGAAGATGAAAGACGGAAGCAGCGAGCGAGGGCCTAAAAACAAGACATGCTTACCTGATGATATTGTAAGTGGCGAAATCCTTTTAAGATTACCCACCAAATCTCTTTTACGTTTTAGATCAGTTAACAAACATCGGCTCTCTTTGATTTCTGATCCCGGTTTCATTCGATCCCATCTCAAATCTGTTTCATCATCGTCTTCTAATCATCAAGTTTTGATTTTGTCCCGAAAGCCGCCTCGATTTCATTCGCTAGACAATGAATTAGCACTCGGACACACCTTCAAAATCCCTTGTTTTCGGTACAACTATATATTTTTTGGTTCTTGTAATGGCTTGGTTTGCATGGGGACTATGCATGAAAAAGGTGTACCAGCAATTATTTGCAACCCATTACTCGGTGCTAATAACTACAAGCAAATAAATATTGATGTTGATCTGACTAGGCGTCCGCACCTTGTTGGCTTTGGTTACGATTTAGTTTCCGACGACTACAAGTTAGTAAGTGTCCGATTGGGTAGTTTTTGTGATGCGTCAGATCCACACCTAGTCAATGTGTGGGTGGTAAAAACCAATTTGTCGTCAAGAATCATCCCGGTTGAACCTCGCATACGTTGTAAACCCCGTGATTATGTTGGCACGCTCTTGAATGCATCTCTCTATTGGATTGTTTACCCGGGTGATGATCGCGGTTTACTTTTATCGTTTGAATTGAAGCACGAGAAAGTTAGGTTGATCGAAATACCCTATTTGGATATGGAGACATCCTTCTTGGGAGCTCATTTGATTGTAGATAGGGGATGCCTTTGCATATATGTAAAGGATTACACCAACATGTGCATGAATGTATGGATTATGAAAGAAGAAGAGTGTTGGAGTCAGGGGCGGACCTAGGTACACCCTTTCGGGGGCCGCGGCCCCCGTTTGATTATTTTTTTTTTTTTTTTTTTTTTACAAGTGTAATTTTTTGTAAAAGTTAGGGGTGTTAGCGCAATTTAGTAAACTTTGCTCCCCTTAAATATAAAATAAAAATACACTAACATTTTTTTTGGCCTCCTTATGCAATTTTGCCCCCCTTTATACTAAATCCTAGGTCCGCCACTAGTTGGAGTAAGGGGTGGGTCTAAAATTCAACTACCAAATGGATTATTACAACAAGTTTATAAACCTATATCTGTCACCACAAACGGTGCAGTCCTAATGCTGGCCAAGAATAGTATCTCATTGCTTGCCATTTTAGGTCGCAATCGTGCACCGTCCAATAAAAAACCATTCAAGTTGATCTTATACCATCCACTTAAACCTACAATCAAGATCATTCCACTTGGTGGAGCCGGATATTGGTACCACGAAGCAACTTATCTCCAGACGCTCGTTCGACCATAGGGGCCCACTTATACTCAAATCTCAACTACATTCATTCTAGTGACAAATAAAACTTTGTAGCTCACCAATATAGTATTACGTTTTTAGCTATTTTTTTGATTTTTGCTCTTGCTTATCAACATTTATGTTTTTGTGTATAACTTCTGTCAAATTGAGCTCTTAGTCCGCCATTGCACAAAACATGACAAAAATTTGTGTGAGACGGGTCTCGTTGAGAGAATAAATGGTTTGCCCCCTTATAAACGACGGGGCGGGGCAAGTCTATTTCCTCTCTCAACGAACCACGTCTCACACAAGACTTCTTCACAAAACATATCTCCTTTCAAAAGTTGAAAGGATATAATATAGAGGTGGTCTCCCATGAGAACAAGGGGATCCGTCTCATGCATGAGACGGGTCGCCCCATGACCCATGGGCCGAACCCGCCACGTGGCAACCCACCATTGGCCCAAAAAAAAAAAATATATTTTTTTTTATTATTTTTTTTTTTTTTTTGAGTTTTTATATTTTTTTTTCGGCTTTTCAGTGGTTTAGCAAAAAATAATAGTTACCATCTCTTAAAGTAACATTGTTCATAAGTAAACGTAATACTTGTTTTAAAAAAACAAAAGCTCGTTTTTACCATTTGAAAAGTAATAACTTATGTATATGAATGTAATAGTAAGTTTATACAAGTAAATGTAACACTTTGATTGACGAAATTGTAACAAATTTCTATAGATAATGTAATACTTTTACATGTATCATGATAAATTTGACCCCATTGTAACTTATTGTTTGAAAACAAATAGATATCTATACATATATATTACAATTATTTACAAATACTATTACATATAAATAACACGTTTGTTACATTTTAGTTATAATAAGTATTACTTTTGGCAAACGAAGAAAACATAGGAATAACACTATTACTTTAAGAGATGGTAACTATTACTTTAAGAGATGGTAACTATTACTTTTCACAAACCGAAAAAAAAACCAAAAATAAAAATATAAAAATTTAAAAAAAAAGCAAAAAAAGATTTTTTTTTTTTTTTTTTTTTTTTTTTTTGGGGCCAATGAGGGGCTGCCACGTGGCAGGGTCCCCCCATGGGTCCTGGAGCAGGGTTGTGGGTCGGGTAATGGGTCAAAAAATGACCCGTCTCACCCATGAGACGGGTTGGAGTGTTCTCACACAAGTTTTTGTCTATAATATATATATATATATATATATATATATTGGGTCGCGCTCCTGTGAGAACCATTTTATATGAGAACCGTGAGAACCAATCATAACCATTAGATTAGAAAAAAAAATCAAGGGTCCAGATGTTAGATACATTAGATACACTTGGATACATTAGTTAATTTTCGAAAAACAATTGGATACATTAGTTTTTAACATAGTGTATTCAAGTGCAACACTTAGATACAATACTTATTAACCTATTGTATCCAAGTGTAATATGGAATTTTTTTGTAATGTATCTAAGTGTATCAATTGTATCTAACATATGGACCTTTGGTTTTTTTTTTCTAATCTAATGGTTATGATTCGTTCTCACGGTTCTCACGATATTTAGGTTCTCATTTGAGCACCTACCTATATATATATATATATATATATATATAGGTAGGTGCTCAAATGAGAACCTAAATATCGTGAGAACCGTGAGAAATTTATGTATACAATGATGTATCCAAGTGCACATTGGATACATTAGTTTTTACCTAATGTATCTAAATAATGTATCCAATGATGTATCCAAGTCAAGTAATGTATCTAATGATGTATCCAAGTGAACCATTGGATACATTAGTTTTTTACCTTATGTATCCATGTTCTCACGGTTCTCACGATATTTAGGTTCTCACAGGAGCACGATCATATATATATATATAGGTAGGTGCTCGAATGAAAACCTAAATTTTGTGAGAACCATGAGAACCAATAACCACCATTGGATTAAAATTGTTGAATGGTTGAGATTAAGACACAGGAGAAGCAATGTATTTTCGAAAATAATCTAAACAATGAGGTAAAAAAATAGAGCTAGACATAACGTCATATATGAACCATCTCTTTAAAGGCATGCCACGTCATCACAAATAATTTTCCTCAAATTTCAAAATAAAATATCTCAATATCTATAAGTCGAAAATAAAATCGAAAACACTGATTTTTTTGTCTCGACGAGACGATTCAAACTACATCCCTGAAGATAGGGTTTTGAAACAAAATATTAAATAACAATGAAATTTTAAAGATACACTTAGATACAATAGG
Source organism: Campanula takesimana (assembly GCA_026119855.1). Classification (NCBI taxonomy): domain Eukaryota; kingdom Viridiplantae; phylum Streptophyta; class Magnoliopsida; order Asterales; family Campanulaceae; genus Campanula; species Campanula takesimana. Next base: position 983,909 of record JAOWBW010000200.1, read on the forward strand.
CAAACACCTATTGTATCCAACAGCAATGTTGACACATTGCTGTTAGATACAATAGCTAAGTAGCCATTTGTATCCAATACAATTTTCATAACAATTCAGTTAGATACAATAGGCAAACACCTATTGTATCCAACAGCAATGTTGACACATTGTTGTTAGATACAATATCTAAATAGTTATTTCTATCCAACAACAATGTTCATACACATTGTTATTGGATACACTAGCTACTCCCCTGTTGTATGCAATGCAATGTTCATAACAATACAGTTAGATACAATAACCAAACACCTATTGTATCCAACAGCAATGTTGACACATTGATATTAGATACAATAGATAAATAGCTATTGTATCTGTAGACACCCCGCCTTGGACCGCTCACCCCGATTGCACATTTGATCTTGTGTTTCTCCCCATTTTAAGTGTTTCTCGTTAGTTTCTGTCACTTCCGTTAAATTCTTGACTGACTTCGTTAAGTCCAGGGACTAAACTGAATAACAGGGCTGACTTTCTAGTCCATTTTGTCAAAATCGCCTTCTCTGAGTCGCGCGCCTCCGACAGGAGGATCCAGACGCGCGCGCCTCCCGCCCCCAAAGCAGGAATCGCGCGCCTCTGGGCGTCGGTTACAGATTTCTTGCTAGGATTCTCTCCCTTGCTCAATTTACAGGATTTTGCCCGGGAAAGATTTCTTGGTGACTGAGTTTTGGCACCAAAAACATCTCTCTTTCACCTATAAACCCCCCCCCCCCCTTTACCTCCATTTTCAAGGACCTTGGGCTCTCAATCTTACATTCTCAATAAGACACTAAAATTTCACACTTACAAAGCATTTCCAAAGGATTTCTCCAAAGAATTCATCAAGAAGTGTTTGAAGTCTCTTGAAGTCTAGGTAAAGTTATTTCTTTCCTCTTCTTAACTTCATCTCTTTTCTCTTTCTTTTTGTTTTATCAAAGTGATATCACCCAAATCATTTTGGGACATGACTCTAATGATCACCTCGTCTCATTGAGGTCGGTTAAAGAGTTATCTCCTACATTCCAAACTCTATTTTAAAACCCCTTTTTATGATTTAAAGAAGAAGAAGAAGAACGTTTATCATCCATGTAGATTTTGATCAAGCAAGACCAACTTTAGTTGGGCGAGATGGGTGTTTCGGTACTTCCCATCTCGTAACCTAACCCCCGAACCTCAAAACAAAGAATCTCTGTTTTCGTAATCAAACTTAGGCTATTATCAATAGGTTTTTCTTATGTTCCTCAAAACATAGGTGGCGACTCTAAAAACAAGTTAGACATCCTAGGATAATTCACGCGCTCTAGCCAAGCCGTGGTTCCCCCGAGGTATCTACAGTATCCAATACAATTCATAACAATTCAGTTAGATACAGTAGGCAAACACCTATTGTATACAACACAATGTTGACACATTATTGTTAGATACAATAGCTAAATAGCTATTTGTATCCAACAGCAATGTTCATAACAATTCAGTTAGATACAATAGACAAACACATAGTGTATCCAACAGCAATGTTGACATATTGCTGTTAGATACAATAGCTAAATAGCCATTTGTATCCAATACAATGTTCATTACAATTCAGTTAGATACAATAGGCAAACACCTATTGTATCTAAGCGTATTTTAAAAATTAGACGTTGTTCAATATTATTTTTTTTAAATCCTATCTTCAGGGATGTAGTTTGATTCGACTCGTCGAGACAAAAAAATCAGTGTTCTCGGATTATTTTTTCGATTTACGGTTAATGAGATATTTAATTTTGAAAATTTTGGGAAATTTTGGGTGATGACGTGGCAAATTCTGGAACACACATGGTATTTTGCCCTTCCCTTTGTTTGTCAACCTAATTACAAGAATGCCACCGAATTTTTAAACTAAAAAGGTAATCTAAACCCTTGATTTGTGTCTAATCCAATGGCTATCCTTAGTTCTCATGGTTCTCATGTAATTGGGTTCTCACAAGAGCATGACCATATATATATATATATATATATGGTAATATGCCTTTGAACAATGACTATTGGTTAATGATATGTCCGTGACAAGTCGAGCAATTCTTGGGACTTGAATTGGTAAAAGGAAATCCTTTTGGTACAAGGATTAAAGTTTATTGGTTTAATTAGGTTTCTTATTTTTACAAGGAATTGTTCAAGAAATAGGAAAGCCTTTTCCTAATGAGAATAGAATTACTTTGTACATAAGAAATAAGATTTCAATTACTTTGTACATAAGGAATATGATTCCTTCTCCTTTTGGGTTTCTAGTATTTATGCCTATAAATACTAACCCCTCCCCTAGCATTATCTTTAGTCCGTCATTTTTTAGAGATACAAGTAGAGATCTAAGATCTAGATTTAGGTTGACAAAATTATTTGCTTAAATAATTCGTGCAACTAGATTAGTGAAGATCTAATTAGTCACTGAATAGTAATATATTCTCCCTCCGCCCGTGGACGTAGCTAAGTTGGTGAATCGCGTAAATTCTTGTTTTGTGATTGATCGCTTGACATCGTTGTTTATATTTATTGCTCTAACAATATATATACTCCCTCTGTCCCACAATTACGTGGACAAATTTTCATTTTTGGTGTCTCATTGATAAGTTACACTTTCCTAAAGAGATAAAGAATCTTTACTAATATTCCCTTCCTCCGTCCCACAATTATGTGGACAAATTTTCTCATACTTTAATTTTATACTCGCAACACCAATTAACCTAATATTCTCTACCTCACTTTTCTCTCGTACTTTACTTTTCAAATTCACAACAACTACCTACCCACTACTATTCAACTCTTAATTCCCGTGCAAAATTTTGTCCAAATAGTTATGGGACGGAGGGAGTATATATATATATATAAATATATATATATATATATATGTATATATATACTCCCTCCGATTTTAAGAGTCAAAAAATGAGTGAGTTCAAAAATTAAGAAAAATGTGATGTATTGTGAGTGTTGATAGTTTGGTAAGAGAGAGAAAGTTTGGTAGAAAAAGTTAGTGGATAATTGTTATGAGTATGACATGTAGGACCCAATTTTCATTTTAGGATTTTGACTCTTAAAATGAGACACCCTTTTAAGAAATTTTTAACTGTTAAATTGTGACAGATCCGTGAGAACCAAACATAATCATTGGATTAGATACAAAATCAAGGGTCTAGATTATAGATACAGTAGAAAACTTGGATACACTTGGATAAATTACCTAAATTTTGAATATTGCACTTCGATACAGTAGCAAAATAACTACTATATCCAAGTGTATTTTGAAAATTAGCTACTGTATCCAAGTGTATACACTGTAGCTATAATCTGGACCCTTGATTTTGTGTCTAATCCAATGATTAAGCTTGGTTCTCACGATTCTCATTTTATTTTGGTTCTCATTTGAACATCTTCCTATATACTACATCCGTCCTACCTCACCTGAGATCTAAGAGGTGGTTACTATAACTAAGAAAAAAGAATAAAATAAGAAAAATATATGTGGTAAAAAACGAAGAGAGAGAATGAGCGGTGTAAATAGTAATGTTGGTTGAATAAATTGAGTGATGGAAAATAAAGAGAGAATGAATGATGGGGTATATTCAATATAAAATTATTAAAAGTTGGCTATTTTGGGGAGGTCTCAAGTGAGCTGAGACTACCAAAATAGAAATAAGTCTCCAGTGAGCTGGGACGGAATATATATCCCCCCTCAGTTCCATGTAAGTTGCAATATTTTGCCATTTAGTGAGTGAACAACTGAGAAGTACTCAATTGTTTACCGTGGGAATCAAAAATGTAATCCATTAGAAAATTTAAAATGTTGTTGAATAATAGATTGTGAACATGTCAGAACTTCTTAGATATTCCAAAATGTTGCAGTTAGAATGGAGAACTTGTTCACTGAAGTTCTCAGTTGTTGGTAGTTGGCCGGAGTTATCGTGTTCTTAGTATTTGACAACTACAAACTTCCTCTACAAAACAATTGAATAACAACTACGATTATTCAATTGTTGGTCATCGAAGTTTGTCACCGGCCGGAGTTGCCCGTATTCTTAGTAGTTGAAAAATTGACAACTGAGAACTTCTCTACAAAATAATTGGAGACAACAACTCTCAGTTGTTAGTCGCCAGAGTTGGTGGTCGTCGGTGTTGATTGTGTTCTTAGTAGTTGACAACTAAGAACTTACTAATGAGCTCTTGGTTGTTCGGTCGGTGGAGTTGGTGGTTGCTGGAGTTGATCGTATTCTTGGTAGTTGACAAGTGAAAACTTACTGATAAGTTCCCAGTTGTTTGGTCTCTGGAGTTGTTGAACCCCGGTGTTGATCATGTTATTAATAGTTGATAACTGAGAACTTACTGATAAGTTCTCAGTTGTTTGGTCGTCGGAGTTGATGGTCGCCGAAGTTGATCGTGTTTAGTAGTTGACAACTGAGAACATACTAATGAGTTCTTAGTTGTTCAGTCACCGGAGTTGGTGGTCATGGGAGTTGATTGTTTTCTTATTAGTTGACAACTGAGAGCATACTGATAAGTTCTCAGTTGTTCGGTCGCTGGAGTTAGTGATCGTCGGAGTTGGTGGTCATTGGAGTTGATACCAAACCACAACGGTTTGGTTTGGTTTGGTTTAAACTTTTTCGTGGTTTGGTTCGGTCTGGAATTTTCCCAAACCGATGACTAGTGGTTCGGTCTCTAAAATGGCCGAGACCGAACCAAACCGAACCATTTACACCCCTAATGGAAACTACCTTGTAGATATAGACTGAAAATGTTTATTTGGTAAAGTAGTTTAGATGCGCTCCCTACCTCTTCGGTTCTTACAAGAAAGAGAATCATTCCTTCAGAAATTTGTTCGCTTTGTAATCAAGGTAACGACTCTCTTTTACATTTAGTTAATGAATGCTATAAGTTTGCAGAAGTTCGACGGGTTTGTCATATTAATCCTTTACTCTCCGAAAATCTATTTATTCACATTTTGAGACAGCCTCAATATCGACTTAAACAATGAGAAGTTTTATTTTCAGACATTAATGCTTATTGGATTATTTGGCAACTCATAAATAAATACTTGTTTCAATCTCAACCTATTAAAGTAGATACATTTCGGTTACAATTGAAACAGCTTAATGTTGATCATCTTTTGTGTTTTCCTCAAAATCCACCTGTGCAAGTTTTAAAAATATCAATTCCCATTAGTTGGTGTCCATCAAATTATACCAATCTCAAGTTAAGTATAGATGGGGCAGCTAAAAATAATCCGGGAAGTGCAGGAATTGGTGGAATTTTTCGGAACAAGTATGGGCATTGTATTTTAGGTTTCAGTAAATCCATAGGACATACATCGAATATTATTGCGGAAATTTGGGCATTTAGAATGGGTTTACAATTTGCTTTAAAACATAATATTGTTAGTATTCATATTGAAACTAACTCTCTGGTCACATTTAATATTATTGCATAGGTCATACCGTCCCAGTCGGCGCAGTCAATCTGGTTACTGATTGTCGGAAATTAATAGAATCTTTTGAGCAAATATGGTGCTCTTTTGCTTACCGTGAGAGTAGCACTGTAGCTAATCTCCTGGCTAAAAAGGCATCTGAAATGGAATCTCTAGATGAAGTTTTTGAAAATCCTCCTTTGTATATATTTCCTTGTTTACTTCAGGATATGTGTGCTGTAAAAACTAATAGGGAGGTAGCTTTGTTTCAAGGTATTACTATGCATGTAAAATAAATTTTAATCCTTTGGTATATATGATGTGTTGATTAAAAAAAAATAGGAGGTTTTTATTTTGTGAAAGAATTTTTTTTAGAGCTTTTTGATTGTGCAGCAAATTAAAAGTAAAGAACAATTGTGATTAAAAAATAGCTCTTTTTATAAACATTTTTATTAATCTTCAATATTTTTTTATATTGATGAAAAATCTTTAAAATTTATTGAATAAACGAAGATATGTCGATGAAGGCCTCAAAAAACTATTTATTAAAATCACAAGATTTGGGGAGAAATCATTTTCTCTTTAAATTATAAGAATTTTATTTTTTAAATTATTTTTAATGTTCTCCAAATAAATGCAAATAAAAAAATTGAAATTTTTATAATTTTGAAAAAAAAAACTAATTTTTCCTCAAAACCTACTCTAGTAAAATAGTTCTCTCAATATACATGCTCTAAGCTATAATTAGAAAAAGACAAAAACTTGTGTGCACACATGCATGATCCGTCTCATCCATGAGACGGGTCGGTTTTTGACCCGCCTGCCCGACACACGAACCGGCTCCAGGACCCAGGGGTCGAACCTGCCACGTGGCAGCCTCTCATAGGCCCAATTTTTTATTTTTTTTTTTGCTTTTTTTTATTTTTATATATATATTTTTTTTTGGTTTTTTTCGGTTTGTCAAAAGTAATAGTTACTATAACTTAATGTAATGACTGTATTCATATAAAGTAACAGTTTGTATACATAAAAGTAATAAATATATACAGAAAAGTAACAGTGTTTTTTTCTATGTTTTCTTCGTTTGCCAAAAGTAATACTTATTACAACTAAAATGTAACGAACGTGTTACTTATATGTAATAATGTTTATACATAATTGTAACACATATGTATAGAAAAAGTAATAATCCAACCATTTACATTTTTTTAGAGCTAAAAACACTTGATTAGTGTTACATGTAAAAGTATTACATTATCTATAGAAATATGTTATAATTTCTTTTATTAAAGTGTTAAATTTACTTGTACAAACAATTACATTCATATATGAGTTGTTACTTTTCAAATGTTACTTTCTTTCAAAAAATTAAATCAAAATACACAATATTTTACATTTTTGCAAAAGCATTATTACATTTCAGTATAAATGATAATTACATTTAGATATTGTTTGGGTTACATGTAATTATAGTTAGTATTACATTTGAAAAAATGGGTAAAACGAGCTTTTATTTTTGTAAAACAGGTGTTACGTTATCTTATGAACAATGTTACTTTATATGTATACAGTCATTATTTTATTTTTGTAAAACAGGTGTTACGTTATCTTATGAAAAATGTTACTTTATATGTATACAGTCATTACATTAAGTTATGGTAACTATTACTTTTGGTGAACGGCTGAAAAGCCGAAAAATAATATAAAAACTCAAAAAAAAACAAAAAAAATAAAAATTGGACCTCTGGTAAGCTGCCACGTGGCGGGTCATGCCCCATGGGTCATAGGTCGACCCGTCTCATGCATGAGACGGATTCCCTTGTTCTCATGGGAGACCACCTCATAGAAAAAATGCACAACAACGAGGATTATTTAAAGGGTAATATCGTAATGGCCAAATTACATTTTACCCCACAAAGTATCCACCGATTCCCACTTTGCACCCCCGTTTGAAAAGTCGGTCTGCTTGGTACCTAAACTTTCAAATTTTCCCACTTTGCACCCAGCACTTACGAATGTTAGAAAATTTAACAGAATAGGTAACGAATAGAATATTTTGTAATGTTTATTAGTTTTTATGGGTCAAAATGCAAACTTTTAAATATTAAGTACGAAAAATTTATTTATTTTTCCAAATATTTAACATTATCTTAAATCTTAAATAATTAATATTTCTTGAAAATAATACAATTTTTTTATGCTAAAATATTTTTTAAAAAAAAATAAATAAAAATTATTACGTTTTTTTTTTGTTTGTTTTTAAATAAAAATATTTTAAAAATAAAGATTTTTTTTCTAAAAAAACATTGTAAAGTTTTATTTATATTTTTAAAAAATATAAAATAAAACTTTTAAATTGTAATTTTTGTAAGAATTTTATTTAAAAAAACAATACATTATAGCGTTTTTTTTATTTTAGAAAAATATTGTATTTTTTTTTTTTTTGAAAAAATTACAATATTCTTTTAAACGGGGACATACCAAAAAGGAAAGTAAGAACTTAAACTGGGACGCAGAGAGTAATGTTTTTTTAAAACGTTATAGTGTTTTATTTTTTAAAAAAATAAAATTCTTACAAAAATTACAATTTAAAAGTTTTATATTATATTTTAAAAAAATATAAATAAGACATTACAATGTTTTTTTTTCGAAAAAAAAATATTTATTTTTTAAATATTTGTATTTAAAAAAACAAAAAAAATCGTAATAATTTTTATTTATTTTTTTAAAAAAATATTTTAGCATAAAAAAAATTGTATATTTTCAAGAAATATTAATTATTTAAGATTTAAGATAATGTTAAATATTTAGAAAAAGAAATAATTTTTTAGTACTTAATATTTAAAAGTTTGCATTTTGACCCATAAAAACTAATAAACATTACAAAATAGTCTATTCGTTACCTATTCTGTTAAATTTTCTAACATTCGTTTGTATTAGGGTGCAAAGTGAGAAAAATTGGAAGCTTAGGTACCAAACAGACCGACTTTTCAAACGGAGTGCGAAGTGGGAATCGGTGGATACTTTGGGGAGTAAAATGTAATTTAGCCTATCGTAATTGAAAGATACCCGTTAATTATTTGAAAGAAAGTTGGCGAAAAGTATTGGGACTTATCCATGAGACGGTGCTGACGTGGTACATGGCGACAAAGACGCTCCACTGTTGATCTCGGTCCCCTCAATCAAAATAGCGTGAGTCATGACGTGCTTTTATCCAATTTTCTTTTCAAACAAATCCGGAAACTCCTCCAGTTTCGCTCTTGTCATAAATTGCTAGATTTGTGACTAAAAATGCAATTAAATAAAAAAATTCTACTCCCCCACCTTTCCTTTTTAATCTGTTTCAAAATATATATTCACTTCTTAAAATGGTAAAAAATCTTTATTATTCCTCTCACTCATTCTCTTTCCTACTTACTTTTATACTCACAATACCAATCAACTTACTATTCTCTCACACTTATTCTCTCTCATACTTTACTTTTACGCTCACATCATTTTTTTTATTTTTTTAATTTATGTGTAAATGAGAGAGTGAACATATACTCTGAGATCGGACGGAGGGAGTAGTATGACATTGCTCAGCTCTCATGTGCGGTGACTCTGAGACACGTATTCGTTTTTTTTTCAATTAAATACAATTGGTCACATCGTCGACTTTTTGTACATGCTGCCTGATAGCTTATACTCTCTCCGTCGATCTGGTAGGTTCCGGTGGTCGGCATGTTCGGTCGGATGATTTTTAAACCGAACCCTTCATCTTGAAATGTCCTTTTTCTTTTTTTAAGGTAAATTAATTGCATTCACAAATAAGTTAAAAGATGACACTTCATATAGATCGGAGCCTCATCAAATACAATGTTTGCGAACGGATTAACATACACAATATAGAGAAATTCTGAATCAAATATAACTTGGACACTGATTAACATTGACATTCACAAAATCTCTACAAGAGTATAACTTGGCTTTGAAGACACGATAAAAATAAGCATTTGGGTCGAGTATAAGAGTCAAACCAAGCGTTTCAATCATTACAACAAGAAGGAACAAACAAAAGACAAAGGCTCCCAACGGAATGGAGATAATACAAAGGCTCTCGACTATTGAGAGAATACAAGGGCTCTCGACTATGGAGAGAAAATCCAACTCACAATCTTATTGAACAAAAATAAAAACAAGTGAAACAAAGTGAAAAATAAAATGATGATAATTTAAGATATACCGTTGATAATGATCGTCTTCCAACCAAAGTTCAAAAGGCAGTCCCATCAAAGTATAGATTGGATATAATTGACATATCTTGATCACCACAAAAATCATCCTCATAATTTTGTAAATCATCATCATCATTTTCAAATGAAAACAAATAAACAAAAACAAGAAGAAATGGTCGAAATTCTAAAAAAAAAAAAAACTTAGTTGGATTTCGACCGGAAGTTCAATTATGAAACAAAAACAAAGGCAATGAAGATGGAAGTTGGTGTGAGAGAAAACGGTAAATTACAAAACTTATTATTGATACACTATTCTAACAATTTTAAAATTTTCATTAAAATACTTAAAATAACTTACAAATTATTGTTAAAAGTTCTTTCATACTAATGTATTAATAAATAAATTTAAAAAAAAAAAAAAAAAAAGGGAACATTACAGGAAAAAAAAAAAGGAGTAATATTATTCTTAAGAAAACTACATATATAAAATATGCTTATAAGATGTTCTCACTTGTATCATGTATGGCTCCCGTTTAATTCCATTCTTAAACAACTCGAACAATATAAATTGAAACTCAACCAGCTGAAATAAATACTCCCTTTGTCTCCAAATGAATATGAATGTCCATTTAAAAAAAAATCTTTGTCCCAAAATAAATGTCTTTTTCAAACATAACTTTGTCCTAACTTAAATGTTTTTCTTTTTCAATTTTTTTTTTAACCAATCTCTTTATACTTGCAAAACTAATATTTGGATGAAAAGATGATTACGGAATTATATATAAATCTTTCCCACCAAATTGTATAAAAGGTTGAGATTTTCATGTCCATTTAAATGAAATTTGGACATTCATGGCTTAAACCAAACAAAACTAGCAACTTTGACATAATTAACTTTACTACAGGCATAATTTATACTTCTAACATCATTCCAACCTGCAAAAAAGTAACTCTAAACATTTTGAATGTAAATGACAAGATAAATTAATCCTATGAACCAACAGAGTGGTTTGTTGCACATCGATCATGCTTTCCATACTTGGATGTAACTCTCTACGAAACCTCTATCGTTTCTGCAGGGGAGAGAGAGAGAGAGAGAGAGAGAGAGAGATGAAAGAGAGCTTTGAGAAGACAGATCAAACCCGGTTGTATGCAACTGACTTGCTGAATAGCCTGCGGATATACACTACTTGAAGTCCACTTGCAACTGCAAGCAATATGTATTCTGCAATCGTGTAAAATATGACTCGTTTGTGGGTGCTCTCATTGGCTGCAAACATCAAGAAAGATGATGACAATGTAAGTAAGCAATCACCGGTAACAGACATCTCAATTGGATTTAGGAGAGTTTTCAGTAATTGATTAGTCCATCCATCTCATATTTAATGTCGCACTTTCCTTTTTGGTCCGTCCCAAAAATAAATGTCACAATTCTAAATAAGGAAAGTGTCTTAAAACAATTTTACCATTGTACAATCAATGTGCAAGCAAGTAAAGCACATTCATTAAAAAGATTGACAAGTCAAATGCGACATGTATTATGGGACAGAGGAGATAATTTAGATGCTGATCTAGACTAAAAATAAGCAAAAGAATGTGAACAACTTCTTGACTGATACTCATGTTACACAAACAATCAAAAGACAAATTGTTTTCAGCAATGGTAATACTTTTTCTCCTCAAGGATGAATCTACACCCACAGTCCAAAATAAGAGTCCCACTTTCCTTTAGAAGACAAGTCCTAAAAAGAGACCTACTTCTAGAATAATTTATGAAGGTCATGCTTTTTCAAACACATTGATGTTGGATGCACACCAAAGATCCACGGAATTGGAATTCAGCTGTTAATGTTATGTTGGTGTTTTTTTGTCTTTAGAGATAAATCACAATTGTTTCTATATTTATAGGATATTAGTTGTCTAGGGATAATCCCTGTAATCAATTGAAGTGAATCAGTTGAGTGTCTTCGAAAGATTGTGCCTACAGGTTTGAAGACTCTATAGCGAGGGTGAGGCTCTAATACTATTGTAGAAGGCTAATAGACCCCTCACGAGAAGGATTCAAACCATCTCTGCTTTATGTACATACATTGAGAGAGATGCAATGCACCTCTCTCATTCCACGAACTACTCCCTCTTTCCTAAAATGATCTTCATACTTTTTTCGTAGCTACTATGAAGGTATTTTGAACAATAAATTTGAATTGATTTACTTATCCTAAATGAAAATCTAAAAGTTGTTTGTGATAGCATTGTTGAAGGTGTATCAATAACAACTTTTAGATCTTCATTAGGATAATTTACGAGTTAAATACCTTTTTCGTCCCTAACTTATTAACCTTTTCTCGTTTTTGTCCCAATTTTTTTTTTTTTTTTGCCAAAACTACCAAAAAACCCTTTACAAAAACTTTCATATCCATAAAACCAACAAAAGTTTTGTTCAATCTAAAAAGTCCTAAATTTAAATTATCAATACCAAAAACTCCAAACGTTAACTATTTAACTAACGTCATTGGTTTTGAACATTCATGTTAGTGAAAACTTAACTTCCCTTTCAATTAATGAAGTGTTAGGAATATTAAAAAATAGAACATGAAATAATTATAATAATATTATTATATTATTATAATAATAATAATAATAATAATAATAGTTTAAATTAATTATTATTACTATTATTACTTAATTTCTTAATATTTAATAAAACATTTAATAAAAAAAGACATGAATTTTTGATATATTAGAGAAGTAATTGTAAGGGGCTTCTTTAATATTTCTACTTTTTTTTATTATTATTATGTAAGATATGATGATATTTTTTTCAATATTATCACATACATATTATTTTTGTTCTTTTTTACTTTTATTATTAATTAATTACATTAGTAATAATGATTATTATATACTGTTGTTATTGTTATGCCTTATATTATTCTTATTATTTATAATAATATTACAAATAAATTATTTTGCATTCCAAAAAACTTTTGTATATGTAATACATCATTAATTGAAAGGAAAGTTAACTTTTTATTAATATGAATACTCAAACCTAACCGTGTTAGTTAAATTGTTAATGTTTGGGTTTTTTTGGTATCGATAATTTAATTTTAGGTCTTTTTGGATTGAAAAATTATTTTGTAGGCTTTTAAGATATGAAAGTTTTTTCAGGGGTTTTATGGTATTTTTCCTCTTGAACTCGTTTTTTTGAGGCATTTTCGTCCTTCCGTTAGACTTCTGTTAATTTCCTCGTCAAAAATGCCTTTTGGCATGGTGACGTCCTCAAAATGCTGAGTCAGCTTTAAAATCTCAATAAATTAGCTGAGGTGGAAGTATTAAGGGGTGGATGTGTATAATCATCAAGTGTTTATCCCAAAATGACAAAACAGGTGAAAATATTGGAGTATCACAAATCAACCCTTCTTTTACCCTCCCCTCTCCGACCTAGATCTGGGAAGAACTAAAGCCGTCTCCTTCCCTCTTCCCACTATAACCTTCCCAGCCTCTTTCTTCCTCCCTCGTCTCACCACGCTTAACTCCATTACCGCCGCCCTCTAGCTCTCTACTTACTGATCTCCATCTATTTCTTTTCGGCAGTAGATTCGTCCGATATCGTAGCGAATTTGGTTTCGTCGGCGATTAAATCTTATCAATGCCTTGAATAATTACCTTCATGGCTTTTCTGCCCCTTGCCCCACTCACTTTATGGATCAATGATTCTACAGCCTTCTCATCTCTACCATTGGAAGAGCTATTCCTGTTTCTGGGTTTGGTAATGTCAGACACTTGACTATGTTCAATTAGAGGACTCTTCATTCACGGGGTAGTTCGGTTCCTAGAAGACGACCGAGAGCGCAAAATGGGTTCTTTTGCAATTGGGTTGTTGATTTGATACTTTCATTGTTGCCTTGAATTGAAAAGATTGTGAATTTGGGATTTGTACAACCTTGTTCATCCTAATCTTTGGTGGCGCTGGTAGATGTTGGTGGACGATGGTGGTTGTGTTGGGTGATTTGGCTTGAAGAGTGAAAGAGACAAATATCTGATTTTTTTTCTCTTTTTTTTTTAAACCTTAATTTTTCTTGCTTCAAAAAAAAACCTTAATATTTCAATTAAACATTTGCTCGAAGCAAAATTATAAAACACATGAGTATTTTTTTATGAAATTATTAAACATTACAAACACTGAAAGTTATTTTTAGTGAGAAGTTATTAGTATAATTTTTTTTGAAGATTATGTTTTTTTAAAATAAATAAATAAAGAAGAAAGAATGTGGCTTTTGTTTTTTATTTATGAAAATTATACTATTTTGTGAATAAAATGTTTTTGTTCAATACTTTATACTTCCTCCGTCCCACCTCACTTGACACCCTAAAGATTGACACCATAACTAAGAAAAAAGAATACAATAAAGAAAATGTGTGGTAGAAAATGAAGAGAGAGAATGGGTGGGGTAAATGTTAGTGTTGGTTGAATAAATTGAGTGGTGGAAAATGAAGATAGAGAATGAGTGGTGGGGTAGAGTGAATATAATATTATAAAAAGTAGGCTATTTTGGGAAGTATCAAGTGAGCTGGGACGGACTAAAATGGAAATAAGTGTCAAGTGAGCTGGGACGGAGGGAGTATTTATGAAATTGAAAAAAAAGGTCAATAGTTTGATATTACACACTTTCACACCTCCATACTTCCATCTCGAAAACTTCATCAAATTCGAATGACAACTCAGCATTTTAATGAGTCATCATGCTACATAGGCAGGTTTTAACGGTCAAATGGACGATCAACTGACGAATGGATGGCAATGACCAAAAAAAAGTGACGTTAAGGAGGAAAACGAAAAACAAATTCATTCAGGACCAAAACGAAAAAAAAAAAAAAAAAAAAAAAAAAAAAGGGTCAATAGGACATAGGTTAGGGATGAATAAGGTATTTAACTCGGATAATTTACTCAACTCAAACTTATTGTTCAAAATGCATTCGTAGTAACTATGAAAAAAGTATGAAGATCATTTTGGGACGGAGTGAGTATCTAGAATTCATTGCTTTCTGGTTCCCATGACAACTTGCACTGATTTGAACCAACAGCCATCACACGACCAATCATGACATCTTTAGTAGCACTGACTACATATTTTGTTATTTCCCTTCTGCTTGGACGGACTAATACATTGGGCTGGAGGGAAAAAAGGTTTGCAGCCAGACCATCATAACCAAAAACTCCAAAATCCTCGACCCTCTGTTGGTGATATGAAAGGGAGGAAACATGCCCCCCTTATTCACTTTCCTCATGCTTTTGAGAGTCGAACAAAGTTCAACTCTTCAGGTCACCAATAAAAATTTGGTATATGCGTGTGTGTGTGTGTGTGTGCGCGTGCGTATACACAAAGAAAATGCTTATCTTCTTACCCTTGGGTTCACCGCAAATAGCTAAAAGGAAGCAGTCTTAAATGAACAAAGAAAAGTAAAACCCAAAGTTACTAAATGTCTAAATGTGATGCAACTTGGTGAAAACTAAATAAAGTTCTGACGTTAGTGGTGGGGAGAATAATAAATGTTGCAATCTTTGAGACAACATCCATTTATGCTAGTCCCTTTTATTCACTCCCCTATAACCCTTTTCCTTCTTTTTTGAGACTGGTTGAGATCTAAACCCAAATAAGTAACAAAAGCTTATGGTAGACTTGGCAGGAGTTAGTTTTCCTGTGAACATGATAACTAACTTAAGGAGAAGGGACCGAGACTAAATCGATTCATGTTCCCTGGAGAGTCTCTAAATTAATGAATCATTGGTAAAGTTCTCAATTCCTTCTTCCCCCCTTCCCCCTCTTGTTCCAACTATTAGCTCCCTATGTTAGATGGATCATTTTTGCAGCTTATGAAGTCAAAGAAGTGATACGAAGGGAAGTATATACTCCCTCCGTCCCACCCGAAATAGGATTTTGGTAAACTTGACTTTACTTTGACCAAGTCTTTTGAAGAAAATATAATAATCCAAATAAAAATTTAAAAATTGTTATTGTATCACAATTAATAATACTCTCAATAGCAATTTTTAAATTTCTATTAGGATAATTATTTCTTATGTAAATTACATGGTCAAAGTATAAAAAAAGCTACCAAAATCCTATTTCGAGCGGGACAGAGGGAGTATTAAATTCGAAAAGCATTTTCCCCTTCAGTATCTTTCTTTGACTATTTTTTTCAGCATATGGAACAGAAAGGTGCTTTCCATCATTTGGAAGTGGAGGAGGAAAGTAATATGCTTTTAATTTAGAAGAATCCAAATGAAGATGAATGAACAACTAACGAAGTTTCCTGTACATTGCAAAATATATACTCCCTCTGTCCCGAAATGATCTCATTTGCCATCTTTCATTGTCCCAAAAAGTTATTCACATTTCTACAAGTTAGGCTTAAATGTTCATAAACACAACATGGCTAGTGAAGCAAGTGTTAATGTCCTTAAAAAGTTTGAATAGTCAAATGTGAAGATCATTTTGGGACGGAGGGAGTACATATATATATATATATAATCTGGTTCAAGAAGAAATTTGACTTACTGTGACGGTGGCGAGCATCACGTGCTTTCAAGTATTTCTGCTCTGCGGTAACTGATTCAAGTGCTTCTCTCAACTCAGCAATTTTGACATTGATGGGGTCCAAATGCTCTGGAATAAATCAGGGAGAATAAAACTCAGCATAACAAGCGGTATGGATATAACAGGTAACAATTGAGGACATGAATGAAATATCTCTTTAAAACTACTGCTTGCAGTAGACTGACAGCAGTTAAGGAGTCATAACCTTGAGGAACGAACAGTCAAAAAACTACTTTTACAAGGCAAAGCAGAACATATTGAAAATGAGATTGAACAAACCATCTTTTGCAAGGTCATGCTCATTGGGAATGTGACCAACATGTATGTGGAAAGAGACGGTCTCCGGGGTCGAATGAGGATTGTGAAAGCAGAATTTGTACATTCCACTTCGAGGGGCCTTAAACTCAAATTTGTCGCCAGATGTCCCCTTCATTGTGTGTACTGTATTTCCTCCAGGAGATGTCACCTGCAAGAAACCAAGAATTAGATACCTTTGGCACTAATTGAACTAGTGATAAAAAAAATTAAAAATAATGCAAAATATTTCTCACAACAATGTAATCTAAACAACAGACTTGTATTACTGTCCCAATTTTAAGTTCACGCCTTTCTTTTTGGCACGTCCCACACTCCCACTATGAGGTTCACACTTTGCTTTATTCCTAAAATGGCAAATTAAGAACATTGTAACAAGTTTGTCCTAATTATTGTTACATAAGTTTTTTTTAAAAAAAGACTCCCTTTGTCCCTATTGATCATCCCATTTGACTTTCAAACATTTTATGGTTACATTATAAGTTTTGGAAATTAAGTGATTTTGAAGCCTTAATTTTGCAAATGGGATTAACTTTCTGGGACAAACAAAAAGAGGAAATGGGACCAGTGGCGGACCCAGGAATTATAGTCAGTGATGCATGCAAAAGGCATCATGGAAAGCCAAACAACACAAGAGATAGAAAGCCAACATCCATTGATTAGGATAAGTTTTAACTACTCTTTTTGATAATAATATTATTAATTATGTCATTTAATTTTGCAGTCTTTGTAAAGCCTATAAAAGGCTAGCTGAATAATGGAATTGACATCCAAGTTTTGAGGAAAAGAAAGTACTAGGGAGTTTGGGGAATTCTCAATAAAAAAATTCCTACTTTTATCTTTTTAGCAATTATCTCTCTCACTCTCTCTTTTTATTTTCCCAGCCACTTTCCAACCAACAACATAGACAAGTAAAGCTGTCCCTAATCCTCTTTTCCAAACCTTCTAATGCCCGTGACGCGTTCTTGCACTAAAGCACTCATAACAGTCAGTGGGTGCCAAAATACTTTTTACTCGATTACAAATTTAACCAATAATTCACAAATTTAAAACATAAGTTTAATTAAACATATTTTTTATAAACATTTATTAATTTCTAACCTGTCGTTTTTTTCTTGTAGTAGTAACTCACTTTTTTTTTTAGCAATTGTAGTAATTTACTTGAAATAAGCTTGTCATGAAATTAAAAAAAAATGATATTTATATTATTGATGTTTTAATTATGATATTATTTTAAGAAACATATAAATTATTCTTATAAGAGTAAATAAAAGCTATTTATATTAAAGTGGTGATCAAGGTTAAACAAAAGTGAGCATCAAAAGACCTCAACTTTTGATACTTGGTGGCTAGTGTTGAATTCTAAAGCTCTAACCAACCAAGCTAGTGAAAAGATTTGTTAAAACAGCGCACATTTATTTATATATCATAAATCTGGGGCAAAAAATAAAAAAAAAAAATCAGTGGGTGCCATCGCACCCACTCGTCACAAGGTGGATCTGCCCCTGAATGGGACTATCATTTTGGGACGGAGGAAGTACTTAACTAACTTTTTTACCCACTTGAATTATGAATGGTGTTTTGGACAATTTTTTCCTCAACCCATATGAATTTTTTACCCTTTTTCATTATTTACTTAATAAGCGGGTAAAATCAAAGTGTGAACTTAAAATTGGGATGGAGGGAGTACAATACATTACTAGCTACATTTAGGCATCTAAAAAGGTTTGAAAAGAATCCAGAGTAAGGAGATATGAACATGATAATTCAATATTTGAAGGCCCTGAAAGAACCTACAGTAAGCTTCACAGTACATCAAATATTTTCAATATCCCACAATATGACAACTAAAACTATGACTTAAGTCACAATATTGATTTGTTTCCATGAATAAAACTTGCTGAACGGAGTTTCTGAAAGTCATTCATGCGGAAGGGCTCTAGTACCTACCATAGTTGTTAAAGGCGATAGGCGGGCGATAGGCGGGCGAGAGGTTCCTAGAAAAGGCAATAGGCGAGGCGGTTGAAAGGCGGCAAAAGGCGAGCAAGGCCGTAAAATAGAAAGAAATATACCAAAAATGTGTGTGTGTGTGTGTGTGTGTAATGTACATTAAACAAAGCTTAAGCATGTAACCAATAGGAATTTCGCAGTGAATAAAAGTCACAATTCCACATGTAATAGCTAAATCAGTAAACAAGAGGTCTTTTAAAAGGTGAAAGTAAATTCCAAAGTATGTTAGAAATGAGAATAATATATATGAAATTAAGTTAATATATAATTTCAAACCTAGAATTCGAAATCCCACTTTCAAGTAAAAGCTCATTTCTCCCAGACCTTGAAAAAAAAAAAAACATAAACAAATTTGAACAAATCCTAGCAACTATCCCAACATTTTTACCCATACGAAGCGTATAGCTAGTTAGATCTTGAACTCGATAAATAGTACACTATCATTGTGATCTTCTAGTAATTCTTCACTATCTATTCTTTAAGGAATAATACTTTGTCCTTTTTTACCGAAAAGACAGGAAAATTGGAATAATGCATGCACATTTATGCCTCTTCACAATTTTGCTGCATAACAACTTAAGAAAAGCCAGCAATTCAAACTTAGTCCGTGCTAGCTCAAACCACATTAAATAAACGAACATGTAAGCTAAATTGATCGTAACCAACACTATTAAGTAGTACTCCCTCTATTCCTAAATGAATGTCTATTTTCAAGAATTTTTGTCCCAAAATGAATGTCTTAAAAAATTGTCCCTAGATGCCTTTTTTTTTTTTTTTGCAAAAACAATGATAGGTAGTAAAGGGAAACTATGTTCCAAACATAGGAGGCGAATGATGTGGGAAGCCACGTATCTATCCTCCTTGGATTTTACTTCTGAATCGAAAAAAAAAATCTCACCCCTTCATCCCCTTTGTTTGTCCGTCCCTTTAACAATTTCAAGCAAAATCAGCGAGAAGCTCTCTGAAATTTCTCTGGGAAGTGGAACTAATTCTTCCTCTGTTACACATGACAACCAAGAGTATAATCGCTCAACTATGAAAAGAACGGCACAAAGAATACATCCACTACACTAATCTGCTTCTTCAATCCAGAACAACAACAAATTTCCCGCCGTCAACCACTCATACCCACCGACGGATTTGAAGAACAATCATTGGGCTGCTGAGACTGAGTGAAGAAAGACTACTGGGATCTGAAATTGACAGTTCAATCAATTTGTTTTTAATTTGTTTTGGGTTAAAAGTTCAAACAAACATATTCATTGAATTTCCTGAGTTCAGAAATCATAGGGTTTGTCAAGTTATACATGTCAAAGATTGAGAGTGGGTTGAGGGTTTTCGGAGAGCTTTAATTGCTTGCAAGTTAGATTAGTTGAGGCAGAGGAAGGATAGGGTCATGGCTTCCCGCATCATTCACCTCCTATGTTCGGAACATATTTTCCCTATACATATCATTCTCCTACTTGTAAAACCAAATGTTTGGAAAGTGGATTACATGAATATTTATGAACTTTGCCATTTAATTGTATAAAAAGTAGAGATTTTCATAATGTCCCTTAAAATGAAATGTGGACGTTCATTTAGGGGCAAAGGGAGTAAATGACTAAAGGTAAAAGTTTAAATCAATCTTACTCAATTAGAGATTGATTGAAACAATATGAAACTTGATCAATGGGGACAAATCAATTAGCTAACCAATGCCATACTGGTTTTCTTCTTGTATTGGAGCTATAGGTTGAAGAACTCTAACTCTATAAGGTCTAAGCTTGTTACACTAATGGTAAACTAAGTTAAGATTCCAGTTATTGGTGATGGTATAACTTAACCAAAAAAATACAAACTCGAGAAATTAACAAATTGCTAATGTGACCTATTAGCCATTCTCACTGGTTACTGAAGTTTTAAAAAACAGTATGATAGCACTTATGCTTATCAAACTCTTTGCAATGATCCTACTTTTTTACACATTTTAGACGACGAGCCAGCTACTCGAACTTAGTTCATGAAAACTCAAAGACAACTTAAATAAATCAATAAGTAAGTTAAGGTGATTACGATTCAATATGTCATCACAACTGCTATACTTGATAGAATCTTAATGAAGCCTTATCAATTATAGATTGATTGCAAACAAAAAGGACTTTGACCCATGGCAACCAGTTAATTAACAAGATACATTCGATAAGGAAGGATAGTAAGGGCCAAAATCAAAAACCAAAGGATAATAGCACCTCTAACAAGCTTACTGCCAGCTCAAGTTTGTTCAAATCCGCTTTTGGTCGAGTGCATGCATAATAATCAACAGAAAATCTGATCCAAGAGTTAACACCCGCCCCTAACCCTTACACAAAGAAGAACAAAAGCCCCAAACTTACCAATTAAGCACATTAAAGATCTAGAAAGGCATCAATCAGATAAATTTTGGACCAAAATTCAACCACACGGGTATAAAAAGAAAGAAACGGTCCAACGACACGGATCCACAAGCATAGAATCTAAACACATAAAACCGAAATCAAGATGAAATCATATATGGAGATGGAAAGGGGGTTTACGATGAAGTCGATGCCGGGGTGATCTGAGCTCCAAAAGATGTCGTGATCGACGACGACGAAGTTACCGGAGATGGTATCGCCTTCATAAAGGACGTATTCGTAGACGCATTCAACGTCGTTAACAGTGACGGAGAGGGCGGAAACGTCGCGGAGGACGGTGGAGAAGAGGAGGAGGGCCACCAGCGCGGAGAATTTACAAAACGTCATTCTTTCTCCAATCTCCATCGGCTGCGGTCTGAGATTTTTGCACTTGTTTCTATTTGGACTAGTTTTCCACCCGTGCTACGCACCGCATATTAGTTAATTTTCAATTTTATGCTTCAGTTAAAAAATGTTTGGTTATATTAAGTATATAATAGCATGTAATTACATTGGTGGATATTTGAATGTCTTTAATAACAAAAAAATCATAGCTTTTCCATTTATTTTAAGTTAAAGTTTTTTTAGCCAAATGTTTCATGGTCAATTTTTTTTTTTCGCAAAATTTCATGTTCGAAGTTGAATACTCCCTCCGTTTCATGTGAATTAAAATAATAACTAATCTTTCTTTATCATAACCTAAATATTACAACCTCTGTCTCTAAATGAGTATACAAATTTCATTTTAAGGGACATCTGAAAATCTCACTTTTTTGTACAATTTGATGGCCAAGATTCATATATAATTTTATAATTCTCTTTGGGAACATTTATTTTTGCAAGTAGAAAGAGACCGGTGAAAAATTTTTGCGGGAAAAAAAACATTTAGAGATAAAGTTATGTTAGAAAAAGACAATCATTTTGGGACAAAGATTTCTTGAAAATGATACTCATTTAGGGACAGAGGGAGTATCTTTTTAAAAATTAACCATGATTCAAAAAACATAAAAAAAAATAATATCCACCTAAAAGTACTTCAAAATTTACACAATCTCTTTTCAATTTATCTATACGTGTTTTATTAAACATATCCAAATTTCACAAAAAAAAAATGGTAATCACCTATAAACAATCAACAAATTACGCCTCCTATCTTTTCCATTTCTCCATACGTGTTTCATTGAATATCACTGTATTTTTAAAATTTACCATGCAACTTAAACTATTTTAAGTCAAATAGTACTATCTTTTTGAGACCCATACACTCCCTCTGGTCCAAATAACTGTCGCTTTTGGTCAATAAGATGTAACTTTGACCAATAATTTAAATAAAGAATAATGATGCTAATAAAAATCTAAAATTTGTCATTGTATTATAACTAATAATACTTTTAATAACAATTTTCAAATTTTTATTAGGATAATTATTTTTTGTTTATATTTATTGGTCAAACTTACATCTGTTTGACCAAAAGCGACAGTTATTTTGGACCAGATGGAGTATTTAAAATTTTGTTGGCATACATCAATGCACTCATGATTTTTTTTAAACATCAATGCAGTCATACTTAGAAGGAAAAAGTGCACAGCTTGCAATGTCACAAAAAGTTTTTCTCATTTCTACAAGTTAGGCTTAAAGGTGCATAAACAAAACATGAATAGTGAAGCAAGTGTTTACATCCTTAAAAAGTTTGAATAGTCAAATGAGAATAACGATAAGGGACGAAGGGAGTATTTGATTAGTAAAATAGAGAATGTTAGACTCTAAATTTGGTGGGTCTCTATATAGCCCCTAACTTGTCATTGTAGCATGATTTTTCTTCGAATTTTGTGTTTTTTAATTTAAGTTCATAGACCAAAGGTCCCTTGTTTAACATAGAAATTCAAAATTGCATACAAATAAAGTTAAAATATTCATATAATTAGGATGAGAATAAGGACACATTAGTTCACATTCTACAACAATTTCCAATGTCACCTTTAGATAAAGGGCCAATGGAAAAGATTACGTGCAAATAGATAACCAAAAGACCAAAAGAAAACCCTAGCTTGGTTTGCAACAGAACGGAAATGTGGTAAGAATGATATGACATATGCGCACACAAATCAATATTAAAGACAAAACTTGTAAGAGTAAGTTATGACACCAAAAGACAAATGGATGGCAAAGGAAAAGATAGCCACCAAATTGCCACCGAAAAAACCCCAGTTTCATCACACGTGGTTTGAAAATGTAAAACCAAAAACCTATACTCCCTCCGTCCCACCTCACTTGAGACTTATTTCCATTTTAGTCCGTCCCACTTCACTTGAGACTCCCAAAAATGGTAATCTTTTTATAATTTTATATTCAATCTACTTCAATCACTCATTCTCTCTCTTCATTTCCCACCACACAATTCATTCAACCAACCTACTATTAACCTCACTCATTCTCTTTCTTCATTTTCTACCACATTTTCCTTATTTTATTATTTTTTCTTAGTTATTGTGCCCACCTCTTAGGTCTCAAGTGAGGTGGGACGGATGCGGTATAAAGGCATGTTTACTATAAGTATATTATACTCACTCCGTCGCATACTCATTGCTACTAAATAAAAGTATAAATCATGTAAATATTTATGTTGGAAAATTAAATATTTTTAGTAGGTAGGAGAGAGATAAGTTAGTAGATACTTCCTATGTTCCCGTTTAAGAGTTAAAATTTTCATAAATGGGCGTCCCATTTGAAGAGTCAAAATCTTAAAATGGAAAGTGAATCCTACATGTCATACGCACAACAATTATCCACCTCTACCTACTTTCTCCCTCCCACCCAACTATCAAACAAGGAAGTATTGTGTTGTGTAAAGCAAACAAACAATACGTATTGTGTTGTGAAAAGCAAACAAACAAAACTCAGTACACTCCCTACTTCATGAACACAATACTAAAACAAACTCTTGAACACAATACCCTTTAACGAAATAATTCTTAAAAACTCTTGAACACAATACCCTTTAACGAAATAATTCTTGAATCAAAGATAAATTTAATGTCTGTTCAGACTATTAGCCGACATTATTTAGATGAATATTGTCTGTAAAAGCAATAGTTGACCATTCATAATTTAAAAATGTAAGTTACAACTATCAAAACATACAATCAATGCAGGAAAAAAAGAGTTAAAAAGAAAAAGAAAGAGTGATTTCATCTCCACTCATAAGAATGGAAGCCATTGACCAGCGTCTTTACAAAACAATTAAGAATCTGGCATAGCTAGTCAAGGCACCGACATCTCTTCCTGACCAACCCATACATAATCTTTTGGTGCGACCGCCGTGGACAAAATATGCGTCTCCGACGGATTTCATCTGCTTATTGTCCTAGCCGACACCTTCTTCCTCATCATTGACCAAGCTATCATCAAACAACCAAAAATGACGACCCAATCTTCCTTAATCTATCTTCTTAGTCGACATGTACTGGTTTTTCCTCTTTTGTTTTCATTTTCTTTCAGACGTAAGAATCTATTCATGTTTATACCTCCATTTGTTTGTACAGGGCGTTAAATCCCTTAACGCAGACGATGGAAACGACCACGAAAATGTTAGCCGTAGAATCAGAAGCCGTCGCAGCGAAGGTGTGAATCAATCCATGGAAAATTACCTACGTAAATGTGTGTCAAGTGATGAAGATCACAGCAAAAAGAAGAAAACAGGTTAGTATGCACACGAATGATAGAGATAATTAAGAAGACAAAAGCTTTATTCATAATTCGTGTCTTGTTAATCAACCTCTTTTGTTTTTTCCCTTCTCTTTTTAATTTTTTCAAAAGCTTTATTCATAATTCATGAAGCTATGGTTGCAATTGTTTCATCTACAGAATAAGTGTACAGCTCCAAGTGCATACATGGAAAACATTCCTAATATATACACAGTAAAGGTTACACACTTGCACATCACTTGACAAATGCATCAAACATTCCAAATATATCCACCAAGCTTAAACACAAAAAACAAATTGACTGTGATAAACTTACTATCAATCTAGAAGAATAACCGCTTGGTGCAACCATCGTCATCCTGCCGTACGATAAAAGCCGTTGACATCAACCACAGCCCCTTTATCTCTTGTAAATAGGCGGTTATGGACGGAGCCTTGTTGTAGATTGATAGTATGTGTTTCCATATTCAACTTCAGATAATCATTACCATCATCACGACAACCAACATTAACATATTCATTACAAACATAAATACCCATTAAAACCTTGAAACTAAATAAAAATTGATAAAACCCAGAAATAATGAAATACCTCAGTCGTCGGTGATGAACCCCTAATTCCGAGTCTTTTTCCCACAACACTATCAAATTTGACATGGATGAGAGGAGATCTACAGAAAATTGTATGCATATGAGAAGAAAGAGAGAGAACGAACCGAAAAAGAAGCAGATGTCGGTGACTGAGACGCCGATTGGCTACCCACGGTTTCAATATTGGCCGAAATCCTCTTCTTGTTAATGGAGTCAATTTGATTTGAGTTTGTTGTATGTGTTTTGGTGTGTGACTTTTTGTGTGTTTGCTGTGTGAAAACTGAAGAGAAAAGGGGGAAGAAAGGGGGAGCAGAAAGGGTTGAGATTGAGAAATGATTGCAAACAATTCGAGGATCTGCTTGTAGGTGTGGAAATCGAGAGTCATTTTGTAGTAGTTAAGCTTGTTTACCTAACGGGAGGGTTTTCCGACAGACACGAAGCATGGATGCGGTGGATTTGAGAGGCGAAGGGGGGAACGGGGAGGAGTAGTTAGGGTTTTGTTGAAGTGAGGAAGAGGCTGGAGAATTGGAGGCGGATGTCGGTGGCGGCGGAATGCAGTGGATGAGGAGGGCGGTGGTGGATATGATGAGAGAGAAGCTCTCACTTCTCTCTAGAATCGTGTAGAGAGAGAGGATGAGAATACAAATGAGGAGGGAGGAAGGAAAAGTAGGGTATAGAGAGGAGTACAAAGGCTTTACATTTCCTAGAATATCCCTGAAATTTTTGAGCGAAATACCGAAACAAACCCTGCGTTTGGGCGGGATGATTCCCATCCCACGCACTTTAATATATAGATAGATTAGGCTGGAGACATTTTCATTTTGCACGCACCTAATTACTAAGTACACGCCTCACTTAATTCACCCAGCACCTTTTTTTTTTTAAGAAGAAGAAGAAGAAGAAGAAGAAAATTTTATTAATAAAGGAAAGATGGTTCCGGTCCTACAAACTTATGATACATATTCCTAGCAAAACTAGCATTTTTATGGGCATAGTTAACAGTTGTCCTAGCCAATTTACAGATGCTAAAATCCGAAAACTTTGAAGCTAACAATATAATATCCAAAACTAGAGGCTTGAGGCCCGAAGGCGGGGTTGTCCTGGCATTTATAAAGGAACAGGCAATGGTTGAATCAGTCAGGATTCTGATTTTCCTTACTCCCTGTTGATCTTCCCATTGAATACCTTTAAGGATTGCAAGGCATTCCGTTTGGATAGCTGAACTAGATTAGTGGGACGAACTTTTAGCTATTCTCTTTCCCTCCGTGTCCCAGAGCTCCCATCCTATCCATGCCCAAGGTTTTCCTTTTTTCCATGCACCATCTGTGATGATGATATTACCTTCCTGTAAAGTTAAATTTTTGATGTACTCTTCCAAAGTCTTTCCATTCAAAGAATCAAGACTTTCTACAGAAGACTCATTATTTCGAGATCTGGTATCTTGGGTTGCTGCCTGCTGAGCTGAGTTTCCTCTTCGTTGAGCTTTGTTTATCACTGAACTCTTGAGTTTTTGGAGCAAATCAAGCGCGCGGGGAATAATTCCATCAGAGTTTGGGGTGGCTTGATTGAAAACCGATTTATTCCTACTTAGCCAAATTTCCCAACAAACAAGGGTAAGAAGAATAAAATTTTCCATTCCTAATCCGTCTTTAATCCATCTAGCAAGCCATTTGAGCAACGTGAAATCTGGTGAGTCCACTGGGATCGGGAGGGAAGGGGGGATTCTATCCAAACTTGTTGGGAGAACCAACAAGTAAAAAATAAGTGAGTGGTTGTTTCCTCTTGAGCATCACATCTTGGGCAATTCGGGGAGGAAGAACACTTTCTTTTATCCAGTTCCCAATTTGTGAGGAGGGTGTTGTGAAGCAACCTCCACATGAAGACTTTGATTTTCGGCTCAAGAGGAGAGTTCCATATCATTTTCCATAAATTTTGGATGTCAGGGGTCGTGGTTGTTGGGTTTCGTAGTAATATGCGCAGCGGAAAATAGCATTTAAAATTTTATGAAACCCAAAGACCATAGATCCATTCATATGATTAAATCAAATACTTGCAATATGAATACTAGAAAAACTAACCTTGATGACTTTGAATTTGGTCTTTGATCTTGGTGGAGAAATTGAAGCTTTAATCACGAACAAGTAAGAACACGAACTTTGAAGATGATGAGCTTCACCCTCTAGCGGTATCCACACCTTGAACGAATATCAAGAACACTTGATCTTGGTTGCTAGACCAATATTGTGAAACACGTTTTCACAATTAATATGAACTATATGGAATTTTAGTTTGTGTATTATTTTGTTCTTCAATCTAGGATGTCTTAGAATAAAATAAAACTCTCTCAAACTCTTTGGAATTTGCACAAAAGCATTAGCTTTGATTCTGGCTGAATTTTGTTGTTTATATACAAGTTAGACCTATTCCAAATAGGAAACTTGTGTCTAAACCCGTCCAAAATTCTTTTCCAAATCAAATTAGGAAACCAGTCCCGACATGGTGTGCGGTCGCCCAAACCACCTGTGCGGCCGCACATCTATCTGGAAGGTTTCTGGTACTTTTTGAGCCAAGCTGTGTGGCCGCCCAAACCTTTTTGTGCGGTCGCACACCTGCCCCAGATTTCCCTAATTTCCAAATTCCTCCAAAGTCCTTCGAATCAATATTCCGATATAGTCCTTATTTAAGATTCCTTCTATTGTGTGTGACCCTCTAGGATTACACTAAGTTGGCAATGGGTTCAACGATGAAACCATAAGATATGATTAGGTTCTAGCAAACCGTCATACCTACCCAAATAGTATAACTAGATACAAGTTCGCATTCCTTTAGAATATATCATAATCCCTTTGTCCACGATCTCATTGAACACAAGTCATGGTCAAACGGTCAACTTGTTTTTGTTCAATACTTTCTCTATTCCGAATATGTTGATAATCCAAATGACATTAATCTAATCAATTCATTTGAGTCCGGCCGAACATTTTCAACAACACCATTCCTACGAGAGGCCTAAGCTTGAGATCTCTCCGAAGAGGGACAAATCCATTTAGCTTATTATTCTTCCCTACGTGAATCCGATTATGTCAATCATACACTTTATAACTACCCGGTTAAAGGTAGCGTTTGAATATGTCAAACATAATGTTCATCAAGTGGAAGACTATAATAACTTCATGTCTAAGGATTCGAATGACATAACTAATATGAGATATATGTACGACATAGACCATGACATAAATCTCATACAGCGGGTCATGTCCAGTACCTTGTTCCAAACAAGTACCCATAAATCTTACATGATCATCCCATGATCATTTAGCCTTTATACTAGTGCTTAACAAGTACTAGGGATGGAGATTATTATAAGTAAACATGAACAACAATAATAATCAAAACATCTTTTTATTGATATGAAATAAATGATAACAATTACAACGTTTATTAAACGTGCCTAGGGCACCACTACCAACAAACTCCCACTTGCCCTA
Organism: Campanula takesimana; assembly: GCA_026119855.1. NCBI lineage: Eukaryota > Viridiplantae > Streptophyta > Magnoliopsida > Asterales > Campanulaceae > Campanula > Campanula takesimana. The sequence continues at coordinate 1,012,707 of JAOWBW010000200.1, forward strand.
TGCCCAATCTCCCATGTATCTAATACCCATGGACCTAACATGACCTTCATGTTTAGCTTGTGGAAGTCCCTTTGTTAGCGGGTCCGCTACATTGTCATCAGTAGGTACTCTGCATATATTTACGTCTCCCCTATCAACGATTTCTCGAATGATATGAAAACGCCAAAGTATGTGTTTGGATTTCTGATGTGCTCTTGGTTCCTTTGCTTGAGCAATAGCACCATTATTATCGCTATAAAGGTCTATTAGATTAGCAATACTAGGAACCACTTCAAGTTCAGTAATGAACTTCTTAATCCAAACAACTTCCTTTGCAGCATCTGATGCAGCAATATACTCAGCTTCCGTTGTAGAATCAGCGGTTGTACTTTGCTTGGAACTCTTCCAGCTTACAGCTCCACCATTTAACATAAACACAAAACCCGATTGCGATCGACTATCATCTTTGTCGGTCTGGAAGCTTGCATCCGTGTAAGCATTTACCACGAGATCATCTTCCATTCCTCCATAGACAAAAAACGAATCTTTAGTTCTTCTCAAGTACTTAAGAATCGCTTTTACAGCCATCCAGTGATTTTCACGGGGTCGGATTGGTATCTACTTGTCATGCTTAAAGCATAAGATACATCCGGCCTAGTACAAATCATGGCATACATGATGGACCCAATTGCCGAAGCATATGGAACATCATTCATTTTCTCACGCTCATCTTTTGTCTTAGGACATTGAGTCTTGCTTAGAGAAACTCCATATAACACTGGTAAGGTTCCTCTTTTAGAATTTTCCATACGGAATCTTCTAATGACCTTGTCAATGTATGTACTTTGGCTTAAACCAAGTAGCCTCCTTGATCTATCTCTATAGATCTTAATGCCAAGTATATATGCGGCTTCACCCATATCTTTCATTGCGAAGCATTTTCCTAACCAAGTCTTCACGGACTGAAGTGTAGGAATATCGTTTCCAATGAGTAATATGTCATCCACGTATAAAATAAGGAATAGCACTATGCTCCCACTAATCTTCTTGTATACACAAGGTTCATCTTCGTTCTTGATGAAACCAAACTCTTTGACCGATTCATCAAAACAGAGATTCCAACTCCTTGAAGCTTGCTTCAATCCATAAATAGATCTCTGCAATTTGCATACCTTAGAATTCTGTTCAAAACCTTCCAGATGTGTCATATACACATCCTCTTGTAGTTTTCCATTTAGGAAAGCGGTTTTGACGTCCATTTGCCATATTTCATAGTCATGACATGCGGAAATGGCAAGCAAAATTTTTATAGACTTGATCATTGCTACGGGTGAAAAGGTTTCATCATAGTCAATACCATGAACTTGCCTATAACCCTTCGCTACAAGTCTAGCTTTGTAAGTATGCACCTTCCCATCCATGTCAGTCTTCTTCTTGAAGACCCATTTGCATCCTATGGTTTTTACACCTTCGGGTGCATCAATCAAATTCCAAACTTGATTGTCTTGCATGGATTCCAATTCGGATTCCATGGCTCCAAGCCACTTGTCCGAATCAGGAGAAGATATCGCCTCTTGGTAGGTTGTCGGTTCATCATTCTCAATGATTTCCACCTCATTACTATCCGTTACGAGAAATCCATATCTCTCGGGCTCGGATCGTAACCTACTAGATCTGCGAGTTGCTTGTGTATTTTGAACAGGTTCCACAACTCCTTGTGGTTCTTGTTCTTGTTCCACTATTGGTTCAATGTCATTTTCTGGGTCTCGAATCTCTTCAAGATTTATTTTACTCCCACTGATTTCTTTGGAGAGAAACTCTTTCTCTAGAAAGACACCAGTTCGGGCAACAAAAACTTTGTTGTCCTCACGGTTGTAAAAGTAATATCCTCTAGTTTCCTTTGGATATCCCATGAAAATACATTTGTCGGATTTGTGTGCAAGTTTGTCAGAGACAATTCTTTTGACAAAGGCTTCGCAACCCCAAATCTTCATGAAAGATAAACAAGTTTTCTTTCCGCTCCACATCTCATATGGAGTCTTTTGAACCGATTTAGTTGGAACACGATTTAGTGTGAATGCAGCGGTTTCTAGAGCGTAACCCCAAAAGGATATTGGAAGATCAACTTGACTCATCATTGATAGAACCATGTCTAACAAAGTCCTATTTATCCTCTCGGACACACCATTCCATTGTGGTGTTCCGGGTGGAGTCAATTGTGAAACTATTCCACAATTCTTTAGATGATCATCAAATTTATGACTCAAGTATTCTCCACCTCGATCTGATCGAAGTGCCTTAATACTTTTGCTAAGTTGTTTTTCTACTTCATTTTGAAATATTCTAAATATCTCAAATGCTTCACTTTTATGATTCATTAGGTAAACATACCCAAATCTACTATAATCATCAGTGAAGGTTATGAAGTATTGAAATCCTCCCCTAGCATTGCTACTTAATGATCCGCGTACATCGGAATGTATCAACCCCAATAAGTCGCTTGCCCTTTCACCTAACTTGGTAAAAGGTGTCTTAGTCATTTTTCCAAGAAGACACGACTCACAAGTATCATATGACTGAAAGTCACATGAACCCAAAAGTCCGTCCCCATGGAGTTTTAAGATACGCTTCTCATTAATATGACCAAGACGGCAATGCCACAAATAAGTATGATTTACATCATTAGGTTTAGATTTCTTATTTATATGATAGACATTGTCATTATTTTCATTCTTGACATTCAAGACATAAAGGTCATTAAATGAATTAGCAATACCATAAAGCACATCATTTAAATAAATAGAAAATTTCTTATTCTCAATAAGAAACTTAATACCTTCATTATCCAAACAAGAAATTGAAATAATATTTCTACTTAAATCCGAAACATAATAACAATTCTTCAAAACAAGAATTAATCCGGAAGGTAAAGTGACTTCATAAGTCCCTACGGCTAATGCAGCAACTCTTGCTCCATTCCCCACGCGTAGGTCTACTTCACCCTCTTTAAGTAGTCTCCTATTCTTTAGTCCCTGCACATTTAAACAAATGTGAAAACCACATCCGGTATCCAATACCCAAGAATCATTGGTAGAAAGGAGAATATCTATTATATAGATACCTGAAGTCGACGCAGCCTTGCTGCCCTTCTTCTTCTTTTGCTCTTCCAAGAAAGCCTTGCAATTACGTTTCCAATGACCAATTTCTTGACAATGGAAACAGATTGCATCCTTTTGTGAATCGGGTTTTGCCTCAGAAGCCTTGGCAACCTTTGCCTTGCTTATCTTGGGTTTGACAACTTTCTTACCCTTTCCTTTGGCACTAGCCTTCTTCACATCATGAACCAAGAGCACGGGAGAACCTTTCTCCACAATCTTCATCTCCGCAGTTTTAAGCATCCCATGCAACTCGGAGAGATTCTTATCCATTCCATGCATGTTATAATTCATCACAAACTAATTATAACTTTTAGGCAATGAATTAAGAATGAGATCCGTGGATAACTCCAATGGGATTGGATAGCCAAGTTTCTCAAGGTGCTCTACATAACCTTTAATTTTTAGCATGTGAGGACTCACTTCTTGCCATTCATTCATTTTGCAAGAAGTAAATGCAACAATGGTCTTGTACCTCTCTTGCCTAGCTTGCTCTTGAAACATAGCTCTTAACTTCACGCCTATCTCATAGGCTTCCAAATGTTCCAAACTTTGTTGGAGTTTTGAGCACATGGTAGCAAGCATGAGACAACTTACACTCTAGAATCATTACGATGTTTCTTGTAACTGTCTCTTTCTGCCCTAGGGGCAGTAGGTTCTGGTACAGCAGAAAGAGGCCCATCGAGAATGTACAACTTATCTTATTGCCTAAGAACAATTCTTAGGCTACGGATCCAATCCATAAAGTTCGTACCATTCTCTTGGAGCTTATCCTTCTCAATGATCGATCTCAACGAAATTTATTGAGTGTTAGTAGTCATTGTCTACAAATATGCAAAATTTCCAAAATTTAATAAGTACCGGTTTCATTAAAGAAATAAATAATGTATTTTTCAAACAAAAATACTCACACTAAATTATATAACCTTCATATACATGGGTGATTTTGATGTGGGTTCGCCTCCGCGAGGTGCATTAATTTTATTCATGTGGGGAGGGTGTTGTGAAGCAACCTCCACATGAAGACTTTGATTTTGGCTCAAGAGGAGAGTTCCATATCATTTTCCATAAATTTTGGATGTCAGGGGTCGTGGTTGTTGGGTTTCGTAGTAATATGCGCAGCGGAAAATAGCATTTAAAATTTTATGAAACCCAAAGCCCATAGATCCATTCATATAATTAAATCAAATACTTGCAATATGAATACTAGAAAAACTAACCCTTGATGACTTTGAATTTGGTCTTTGATCTTGGTGGAGAAATTGAAGCTTTAATAACGAACAAGTAAGAACACGAACTTTGAAGATGATGAGCTTCACCCTATAGCGGTATCCACACCTTGAACGAATATCAAGAACACTTGATCTTGGTTGCTAGACCAATATTGTGAAACACGTTTTCACAATTAATATGAACTATATGGTGTAGATACCCCGGGGAGCCACGGCTTGGCTAGAGCGGTGAATTATCCTAGGATGTCTAACTTGTTTTAGAGTCGCCACCTATGTTTTGAGGAACATAAGAAAAACCTATTGATAATAGCCTAAATTTGATTACGAAAACAGAGATTCTTTGTTTTGAGGTTCGGGGGTTAGATTACGAGATGGAAAGTACCGAAACACCCATCTCGCCCAACTAAAGTTGGTCTTGCTTGATCAAAATCTACATGAATGATAATGTTCTTCTTCTTCTTCTTTAAGTCATAAAAGGGGGGTTTTAAAATAGAGTTTGGAATGTAGGAGATAACTCCTTAACCAACCTCAATGAGATGAGGTGATCATTAGAGTCATGTCCCAAAATGATTTGGGTGATCGCACATTTGATTAGAGTAAAAGAGAGAGAGGAGATGAAGTAGAAAAGAAAGGAAAAGTTGGACTTTTACCTACAATTTGAAGACCTTCAAATATTGCTTGATGAGATCCTTGGAGAACCTTTAGAAAGTGGTTTTGGTATAGTTTTTGTAAGTTCAATTTCCGGTCCTTGAAAATGGAGGTAAAGGGAGGTTTTTATAGGTGAAAGAGGGGTGTTTTTGGTGCCAAAACTCAGTCACCAAGAAATCCTTCCCAGGCAAAATCCTGTAAATTGAGCAAGGGAGAGAATCCTGGCCGTTAATTTGTAACTTACGCCCAGAGGCGCGCGCTTCCTGCTTTGGGGTCGGGAGGCGCGCGCGCCTGGCTCCTCCTGTCGGAGGCGCGCGACTCAGAGAAGGCAATTTTGACAGAATGGACTAGAAAGTCAGCCCTGTTATTCAGTTTAGTCCCTGGACTTAACGAAGTCAGTCAGGAACTTAACGGAAGTGACAGAAACTAACGAGAAACACTTAAAATGGGGAGAAACACAAGATCAAATGTGCAATCGGGGTAAGCGGTCCAAGGCGGGGTGTCTACAGAGCCCCTCGGCGACGTGGATTGCAAAGCAAAACGCGTCGACGAAAGTTAAAAAACACCCGCCGAGGACATCACCAAGAAAAAGCAAAGACTCGATGAAAGCAGGAATTTGAAATTGCGAGAGGTAGTGGTACGCTCCCTGTGTGAGAGGCTTTTGTTGATAGAGGGGGTGGCATGATTTGTTAGGTGAACCTGCCGGCTGAATATGTTGAGTGAGGCCGTTAGTGAACCTTTGAGGAGGCCGTTAGTGAACCCTTGAGGAGGCCGTTGGTGAACCTTTGAGGACGAATCCATTAGTGAAATTCGTTGATGAGGTCATTGGTGAACCTTTGAAGAGGCCGTTAGTGAACCTTTGAGGACGAATCCATTAGTGAAATCCGTTGATGAGGCCATTAGTAGACCTTTGGAGAGGACGAATCCGTTAGTGAAATTCGTTGATGAGGCCGTTGGTGAACCTTTGAAGAGGCCGTTAGTGAACCTTTGAAGACGAATCCGTTAGTGAAATCCGTTGATGAGGCCGTTAGTGAACCTTTGAAGAGGCCGTTAGTGAACCTTTGAGGACGAATCCGTTAGTGAAATCCATTGGCGAGGCCGTTAGTGAACCTTTGAGGACGAATCCGTTAGTGAAATCCGTTGGCGAGGCCGTTAGTGAACCTTTGGAGAGGCCGTTAGTGAACCTTTGAAGAGGCCGTTAGTGAACCTTTGAAGAGGCCGTTAGTGAACCTTTGAGGAGGCCGTTAGTGAACCTTTGAGGACGAATCCGTTAGTGAAATTCGTTGATGAGGCCGTTGGTGAACCTTTGAAGAGGCCGTTAGAACCTTTGGGGACGAATCCGTTAGTGAAATCCGTTGATGAGGCCGTTAGTGAACCTTTGGAGAGGCCGTTAGTGAACCTTTGGAGAGGACGAATCCGTTAGTGAAATCCGTTGATGAGGCCGTTAGTGAACCTTTGAAGAGGCCGTTAGTGAACCTTTGAGGACGAATCTGTTAGTGAAATCCGTTGAGGAGGCCGTTAGTGAACCTTTGAAGAGGCCGTTAGTGAACCTTTGAAGACGAATCCGTTAGTGAAATTCGTTGATGAGGTATTGCTTTGAAGTCTCGTGCCACTTGGAGTCACACTTGACTTTTTGAATTGTGGGGTGCGAGCACAGTTGACCGCAACCTGAAAATGTTCCTGCTGGGGATGAAATGTTGAGATTGACCCTTGAGGGGGGTATTTCACTCGTGACAGAACTTAGGGAGTTCGGAATCCGTGGGGAAACCTTGATACGGTGCATGGATTCTTGAATGGGAGACTGCTTCTGAACCTGCCTGATGATGGGAAGAGCGCGCGTCCGGGAGACGCGCGTGCCTCTGATGAATATGTCGGGGGGCGCGCGTCTGGCGCATAAGTTCAGCATATTTAAACAGGCTGTTCGCTGTTTTCGGCCAGTTTTCAAAAATTTGAAGAACCCTCCAAATTCCAAGCCCAATTTTTCGTAGAGAAATCATCCCAAAACACTTTCTTGCTGCTCTAGGATCAATTCCGTCAAAGAAACGATTTCAGATCGTCAGCAATCACCTCCGTTTGAGATGCCACAGGGCGAGGAGCCCGAAATTGGGGTTGAAGCTATGGACCCGAGCTTGCTTACTTTCCGGCCTCATACCCACATTTCTCACTTCGTGACTTCGGGTTTGGTAAGAATGCCTCACCTTTCTTGTCGATTTCAGGTTTCATGAAGTTCTGTTTTCTTTACCTGAAATATTGCTGCAGCAGCTTTATTGATCATTCTTTGCATGTTGTTTGTTGTTGCTGATCTGTTGTAAGAAACATGTTGGGATGTCCATTTTCATGTTCACACACTTGCTTATACATTGTTCTGCCATTGAAATCTCTGTGTTGAGTTCATCCGTTTTCTAGCAGTCATGCTGATGAAATTTTTGTTGTTCCTTCTTTCCTTTCAGGAGTGGACCCGTCTGACAGAGATTCGCTGTGGGGCTCATGGGCCTATCTCTATATGGAAGAGGTTGTCTGAGAATGTTCGGGCCCGAGTCACAGGGACTCATTTTGGTCTTTTTGTCACTAGTCTCCCAGCTTTGAAGAATGACCCCGATGTGGTCCAGGCGTTGAGGGAAAGATGGTGGGACACCACCCATACCTTCCACTTACCCATGGGCGAGGTGACTATGACGCCTACCGATTTCACAGCTTTGACGGGCTTGCCGTTCATGGGGGTGCCTGTCCTTTTTGGTTTGAGAGGGGCTGTTCGGACTCCGGACGAGTTACTGGCTTTGGTTGACTGCCGGTTCGAGGTTAAGAATTCTCGAGTGACATGGGGCGAATCCGGGCTTATTTCAGCATCTTGATGGCAGAGGCTCGAGGTGTTACTGTTATCCCATACTCTGTTTGCCAACGGGGGATCTTCGGCCTCTTTGGCTCTGCTTGACTTGTTAGTGGACTTGGACCAGATCGGCCAGTATAACTGGGGCGCAGCGGGCTTGGATGCTTGTTACCACGGCATGGATTTGACCAGCTGCTCGACCACCAGCTCTGTTACGGGCTTCAGCTTGCTGTGGGAGGTATACCACTTACTGTCCCTTTTATATTCTCCTTGCCTTGGTCATAACTGCCTTTTTCGTTGACTGTCATTAACTTTGTTTCTGCCTCTTGTCTACAGCTTTGGGCTTTTGCTATCCTGAATCTGAGGGATTTCAAGATTGCCAAGGAAGGCCAGCCCCAGTATCCGGACTGCGCACAGGTGGGCGTATAAGGAGAGGAATGTGAAGACTGGCACGAACCCCATTAGTCTTACTTCGGCCCGACGGTACTTGGACACCTTGAGACCTGAGTCTATTGCCTTCTCTTTGTATCCTTGGAGATCAGTTCAGCACTGGTTTGAGCACACTCTTTTTCCTACCCGTTCTCAGCTTTTGATGAGTTTGGGTGAGTGCATGGCTCTGTATTTGGGGGACAGAGTGTTCTGGCAGCATGGTACCCAGGTGACAGACTTTTACACCCCCCCTCGTCCTGCAGTTCCAGACGTTCCTCCTTTCTGTCCTCGTAACTGGAGGTCACTTTCAGAGGCTGATCGCACGGCATATATGGTAGGGGTTGATGCCGTCCCTTATATTCACTTGGACTAGGATTATGGCCTCTTCAGGGAGAACAACTTGATGCAAGGCTTCATGTTTGCTGATCCGAGGAGATCACAGGCTGCTCCTTCGACCTCCTCTCGGTTTTATACTACCGGTGCCGGGTATTGTTTTGATCCTCCTTTGCCTCCTCCTTATTACACTTATTCCAACTTCGGGGTCTTTGAGGAGCAGAGGGAGATTGTTCCCGAGGATATGTCACCGGAGAGAGAGCCTCCCGCTCAGGCTGCTGTGGTATGTTTTTCTGACCATCTTTGCATTCTCTCAGTTCCAGTCTTGTTTTTCTGTTCTTTCTATTGATGTAATTTCCTTTTCCTGTTTTTTGTTGCAACAGGTGCCCGTGGCTGCTTATAGGCACTTGGGTAGGCAAAACAAAGGGATGAGGCGGAGGCTCCGCCAGCTGGAGGAGAGGGTGCTGGAGCTGTGCAGGGATATTGCTGCCATGACTAGAGATGCTGCTGGTGCTGTCTCTTGTGCTGCGAGAGGAGCTGCCCGAGGTGCTCGGGGCATGGGACGAGGCTGCAGGGATGCTACACTGGACATTGATGAGGCTGTCTCTTCGGCGAGGCAGTCGCTGAGCAGGAGTCTGAGCCACGGAGGTAGCCATAGCAGGAGTCTGAGTCGAGAGGGTAGCCAGAGCCGGGGTAGCGCCAGTTCGTCAGGGAGAGCTGCCAAGAGGACCCGTCCTGATGTTGTGATTTAGACATCTGAGTCTGAGGATGATGATGACGATGATGATGATGAGGATGATGATGACGATGAGGAGACCGAGAGCGGTAGCAGGGGGTGAGCACAGTATTGGTGATGACGTGCCCGAGCTGTTGCAGCTGAGAGGATGAGGGATTGAAAACATTTTTATTTTTGCCTGTAATAACATTTAACATGTATTTACAATCCTAGTTATCTTACTACTCATTTTATGTTCTATTAGCGACTCGATCTTAGATGTCGACTCTTTACAAACAAATGTGTGCCCAAAGGATGCTTGAACTCCTTTTTGTTGCTGGGATCTGACTTTGCTGCAGGTTGGATATGTTGAAGTGCTTGGGTTCTGTTCTGAACTGACAAGGGCTGTTTCTGTCTGAACTGCTGTCAAAGGCGCGCGCGTTGGGCCTTGCTTGTGGGAGGCGCGCGCGTTGTGCAGCCTTGGTCGGAGGCGCGCGCTTCTGGCCTGCTGAATTACAGCCCCTTTCTTTTTTTTTTGATCAGAATGTTCCAACAGCTATAAATTTGAACCATTTTCGACCAGAATGGTCACACAGCATTCTTTTGCAAACACTTTCTCCTCCTAAACCACAAAATTCTTGTCATAATGGCCCCAATGACTTTCTCCTTTGAAGTTAAAGTTTCCGTCCCGAGGGTGAGAAGTCCATTCCCGTGGTGAATGCCGTTCCAGTTGTGGGGTCCGTCCCGATGGTGGAGAAGCGTCCGAGCGTTTTTGATCGTTTGGGAAGGCCCAATGACGATGTTGTTGACCCCGTGAGACTGGTGGTTCATGTGCGGGACTATAGACCCTGTCACTTTTCCAAGAAAAAGAAAGGTAAGGAAAATTCCTCCTATGTGTGGAAGCGTCCCATGGTTGTCCCCGCTAAGGCTCCACTTGATAAGGGTAAAGGGAAAGCCGTTGATGAAGCTCCGTCCCGTCCTAGCGTTTTCTCCCGTCTTGGCGGTCCCAAGAATATTCCATCCCCATCCAAGAAGACTAAAGGACATAACAAGAAGCAATGGGTTCCCAAACCTAAGAAAGATTAGATTTTTCTTTGTACCCCAAGAGATTGCAATTAGACCACTTTGTTTTAGGATTTACTATTTTGATGTCTTTTGTTGCTCAATAAATCCGTTGTAATGGTTTGAATAATTCATTGAATGAATAAGAATTGCATTTTGTTATTTGAAGTGAATTGGGTATTTTTGATATGTTTTAGACCGCGCCCGAAGGTTGCCTACGTTGCTCAGGTCTCCGTAGTTCAAACAAACAAAGACCATTTTTTTTTTGTGTGCACCCTGTTTTTTGCCTAGACCGCCCTTTCAGGTTTTCAATCTAGCGGGCTTCTTTTTTGCACGTGCTCTAATTTTTGCCTAGGCCGCCCTTGCGGGTTTTCGACCTAGCGAGCGATTTTTTTTTTTTTTTTATGGTCTTTGTTTATTAAGCGTAGAACCTCTTGAGCTTGTCGAGGTTGACCTCCTTTGGCAGCTGGTCACCATCCAAATCCACGAGCCGGACTGCACCGCCGCTTAGTATCTTCTTGACCACGACGGACCGATCCATCGGGGTCCCCATTTCCCCAGGGGATTCATGGCGTTAGGAGGATGTTGTCTTAAGACCAAATCTCCCACATTGATGTTTCGAGGCTTCACATTTTTGTTGAAAGCTCTTGCCATCCTTTGCTGGTATGCCCTCGAATTCCAGGCGGATGGCGATGGGAGTGTAGATGTATTTTGGATCGACAAGCAATACTCCTATACCAAAGCCGTGTTTATTGGCGGCGCCATCGAAAAAAAGTTGCCACTTAATTTCCTCAGTTGCAGTACAAATTAAATGCTCGTCGGGGAACTGTACATCTTCCCCCTTCGCTTCGTCACACGGGAATTCGGCAAGCTGGTCACTGAACACTTTCCCCCTGACGGATTTTAGTGTGACGTAAGTGATATCATAGCCGGCGAGCATGAAGTACCATTTGGCTATTCTTGTTGACATGAAAGGCTTCTCGAAGATGTAGCGGAGCGGGTCCACCTTTGCTACTAGCTTGATCGGAAAAGCTTCCATATAGTGTTTGAGCTTTTGAGTGACCCAAACCAATGCTGCACATGACTTCTCTAAGACAAAGTAGTTCTTTTCGCCTCCTTGGAATCGGCGACTGACAAAATAAATGGCGTTCTCCTTTGTGGACCCTCGTTGCTCTTGTGCTAACATAGCCCCTAGGGCTTCATCATTGACAGTGAGATAGAGCAAAAGAGGTTTCTCCTTGTGCGGCGGAACTAGAACAGGAGGGCACGTCAAGTAATGCTTCACTTGATCGAAGGATTCTTGGCACGCGTCGGTCCATTCTAGAGCCACATTCTTCTTGAGTAGCTTGAAGATTGGCTCGCACATGGAAGTGAGTTGGTGCACAAATCGACTGATGTACTGCAGTCTGCCCATGAAACCTTTGATCTCTTTCTGCGTCTTTGGAGGAGGCATGTCAATGATTGCCTTGATCTTGGAAGGATCTACTTCAATTCCCCTTTCAGTGACCATATAACCAAGGACTTTGCCTCGGATAACCCCGAACGTGCACTTTGCAGGGTTGAGCCTCATCTTGTGTTGACGAAGCCTTTCGAAGAACTTGCGCTGATCGATTAAATGTTGACCATCGGTCCCTTTGGAGTGAATGATCATGTCGTCCACATAGACCTCGATCATATCGTGGAACAAGTCTGTCACGGCTCTTTGGTAGGAAGCCCCAGCATTTCTTAACCCAAATGGCATGACTATGTAGCAAAAGGTACCCCACGGTGTTGTGAAGGCTGTCTTGTGTTGGTCTTCCTCGGCCATGAGAATCTGATTGTACCCTGCGAACCCATCCACGAATGAGCGAACCTCGTAGGCAGCAGTGGAGTCGACTAGCATGTCGATATTAGGGAGTGGAAAATCATCATTTGGGGAAGCTCTGTTCAAATCCCGGAAGTCCACACAAACTCGAACCTTGCCGTTTGCCTTTCTGACTGTCACGATGTTGGCTAACCATGTCGGATACTCGATAACCTTGATGAAACCCACACTGAGGAGCTTCTCGATCTCTTCTTTGACTTGCAGAGACCATTCTGGCTTGATCTTTCTGAGCTTCTGTTTTACTGGCCTGGCATCTTCTCTGATCGGGATTCTGTGCTCCGCTACCTTTCTGTCCAAACCCGGCATGTCTTTGTATGACCATGCGAACACATCCACGAACTCCCGCAGTAGTGCAGTCAATCTGTCTCTGTCGTCCCCTTTGAAGAAGCTTCCGATCTTAGTTTCTCTTGGCTCCTCTTCGGTACCCAGATTAACAACATGCAATTCTTCGTCAGCCTTTGGACCATTCTCACCACGACTACGGACTTGTTGAGCAAGTTCATTTAAGTATGTTTTGTTTTCGTGGTCTATTTCATCATAATTTGAATCGTTATTAACTTGTTCATTAAGTTCATTATTAGTTAATTCATCATTTATGATGTTTACAATCTCAGGGTACTCAGAAATATCAAATTTTTCATTAGCAAAGAAAGGAAACACACGCTCGGCTATGGCCTCCAAATCCTCTTGGGTGAGGGTATTAGAGACACTCTCGGACTTGAAAGTAAGTGTGAGCTGCTCTTCCTTTGTCGCTGTTCGGGGTATGCAACCCATTTCTTGGACTAAGAATTCCTCAGATAACACGGGCCCTTTTGTAGAATACCAATTGTTGATCGGCTCGGAGCTTGGCGGGATCTCACTAATAGTCTCGTTTATGATGACGGTGTCATGGATGGTGTTGACTTGGCATTCATTCATTATGGCAAGCTCTTCGAACATGGAGGCTAAATCTGTTAGTTCTTCCCCCACGGTGATTTCTGTCTCGGATTCTATAGTCACCTTCCTTCCCCACCATTCACGGGGCGACATGGGAGTTGGTTCCCTTTCGGATTTCTGGATCTCACAATCGGAGAAAATTTCGAGACCGGGCTTTTTGACACCCTTATTGTTAACCCATGACTCGGGAAAGATCATGTATGGAATGTCTTCCCCTTGGCGGACAAAATAGCCATTCAACGTCTTGCTGTAAGGCCTTAGATTAGGGACCTCATAACGACGGCCTTCTTTACGAGCTCGGGCCTTTTCGTTCTTGATTGCTTGCTCTTGTTTCAAGCCTTCTTTGGAAGGCTCGTACCCCAAACCGAAGGTGTCTTTGACGAATGGGACTTGCACAGGATGTAGGATTCCTTGTTGATATTTCCCTAGGCCTAAACCAGGGAAGTAGTCCATATTCCTCATCATGCGGAGGACTTTGTGGTTGCTGGGGGTCCATGATCCGTTTCCCCCTTCTTTGTCAATGGCGTTGATTGAGACGCCGGAGAGAGTGGAGTCTGGTAAACCATGCTGAATTTAGTGGACGGGCTCACCTTTTCTGTGGATAGTGACGTTTTCAGCCATGACGGTCACTATTTCCTCACCATTTCGGATCTTGACACATTGGTGGAGAGTTGACGGTACGGCATTAGCACTGTGAATCCATGGTCGACCCAAAAGTAAGTTGAACGAGGCCGGGATATCAAGCAATTGGAATGGAACGGACGTGACCATGCTCCCAAACTCAATGTCTATTTCAATCATACCCATGACTGTACGGGCGGTGCTGTCATAACCTCGGATTACTTGAGTAGAAGGCTTTAAATCGGAATCCTTAAGCCCCAGTATGCCCATGATTCTGCCAGGCATGAGATTGAGTGCGAAACCACCGTCCACTAAGACTCTTGAGACGGGCCTCCCCCTTGCTCGTACCTTGAGGTAAATAGCTTCGTTGTGGTCGGAACCAAATGGTGGAAGGTCCATATCGGCAAAGGTGATGACGTTGCCAAAATGAATGTGACCAATCATTGCCGTGAGGTCCTCGGGAGTAGTATCGGGAGAAACTGATGTATCGTCGAGATTACGGATGACAAGATCTCGGTGCTTCTTTGAGGATGCAATGAGGTCCCAAATAGAGATGTTGGCTTGAGTTTTCTTGAGTTGGACAAGTAGAGGATCTTCGGGAGTGTCGCGAGCTTGCGACCTTTGAGAAGAGGAGCTTGGTGCGGAAGTGGAAGGGTTGCTTGCTATGACTCGACCGGATCGAGTTAGCATGTTGACGTTCCCATCTTGCTTCCTTTTCCTATTCTCTAGTACTTCCCTCATTACCTCATCGTAAGTTACAACATAGCAAGAATTGTCAAGTTTATTCATAACATTGGGGCCCCCATTCACAATTGGGATTGAATGGGTGGTCCCCTCGAGTTCTCCTATCTCTATTACATTGACATGTTCGTCATTAGTCACTACAAATTCTTTCTTATCTATGAGATCTTGAATGACATTGCGGAGAACGAAGCATATGGCCACTATATTGGTGGTAGCCACAATATTTGTGGTGAGCATGATTGGGTTGACCGTCTTGGGTTGGTACCCTTGCACGGGTGTGACTTGACCCTTTGCTTTGAGGACTTCGAACACTTCGGTTTGAGTCATGCCTTGGAGAGGCGTATAGACACGGTCATTTCGGGACTTCTTCCCTTGGGGTGGAGGAACCTTTTTGTAATTCCCCTTATCGATAGTGACGGCGTTGACCGAGGCCTCTTTCGTGAAGTTGGAAGCGGCCTTGTATCGGTAAGTAGGAGTGGCCTTCTTAATCTCCTTGAGCAAGTCATCCATGCGTACCCCCGCCTCATACATTTGGGAGAAGTCAGAGTAGCAAGCCCCACTTAGGTGGGTGCGGAGGTCAATCTTGAGACACTTGAGAAAGATGTCCATTTGCTCTTTTGTGTTCGGCCTCTCAACAATTTCTGAGAGTTTGTCATTCCATCTCCTTGTGAAGTCAATGAAGGACTCGTTGTCTCGTTGAGTAGTGTTCTCTAGCTCTTTCCTTGTGGGCCAGTGAGTGGTGTTGCCTTGGTATTGGTTCTTGAAGGCAAGCATGGCGGAGTCCCAATCAAGACGGACAGTGAGCGGGAGAGTAGCATACCAATCTTTTGTCGCCCCCTCGAGAGTGAGAGGAAAGCATTGAGCCATCACCTTGGGGGAGACCTTCTTCGGAACCATTGCCCAAATATATGTCTCAATGTGAGCCATGGGACAAGAGTTGCCCTTGAATTTGCTTATGTCGGGCATCTTGAACTTATCGGGAAGAGCGGCCATAGTACTCATGAGGATGGATGATTGATAAAGGCTTGTGTCGGAGCCTTTCCCCATGTTGAGCCCATTGAATTTTTGGTCGATGTAGGCCATGATAGAATCCACCATTTTGGGTTCATTGTTCTCGGAACTTGGCTCTCCCATTTTCTTGGTGCGGGTGTTGACATAAGGACTTTTGAACAAACCCTCGGTCCATTCGGATTCATCATCATTATTCTTGTTCTTCCCCTTGGCAAGGTTAGTGAGCTTTTCTTTCATTAGCTCCATCTCGGCCTCGTGGGCCTCCCTTTGGCTGTCGAGGTGGGATTGCCAAATGTCGTCTTTACTTTGTGCCTCCTTATTAAGGGTGGAGACTTGCTCTTGGAGGAGTTGGACCATGGTTGAGAGCTGTTCGAGAGACATGGTGTTGCTGCTGCCGGTCATGGTTGATGTAGGAGCTGTTGGAGTGATCTCTTCACGGACTAACCGATTTGCCGAATCCCGGTAGACTCTGTAAGTACCAATTGAACCTATATTACAGAAGAGGCCCTTGTCAGTCTTGAGTAACACTTGCGGTCCATGAAGAGGCTTAGAACACACAGTTGGGCACACGACTCGAACCACATAAGAAAAGACTCTTTTTTTTTATAAGTCGGAGGGAATGGATCCCTTTTGGGGTTTCTAAGAAAATAATGGAATCGTCACACTAGTATATAGACCATCTCGCGGTCCCATATACTCATCGGATTCCATTGCGCTTGTGAATCCTACATGTATCGGGATTAAACTAAATTAATGTAGTAAAGCATACATGCGGGGACGGATTTTTATTTTCGTCCAAAATAACCACTTTTGGGGACGGAATTTTATTGCGTCCGTTTCAACAAGTTGGCATGTATGATTTGAAGACATTAGTTTAGGGAAATCTCGGTACATGGAAACCGACTTGAGTCACGGAGTGTTAGACCCTAACTAGAATTGTGTGGTTTGTGCTCGGCTTGAATATGAGGCTCAAAGGTCACCCCCGGCATGTAGTCTTGAACTACGCCACGGGCTGAGGTTTACCGCTTCGAAAGAGCCAAGGTCTGGTGGAGCTTGAAACTTTCTAGGACGGGCCTCGACGGGTTTGGGGTTGGACTTGTGCGACTCGGTAGTGAGCAGTTCATAGGAATATGTGCATGTAGTGTGAGGTCTAACAAGTGACAAAAAAAAATTTATTTTATTTTTTTTGAAAAGAAAGAAAAACAAACAAAACACATAAGCACATAAATTACAACTCCCGAATCACCCGTGTGACCGGTAAATAAAACACAAAAATTAAAACAGTCCAAGGGTTCAATTCTGTTCTGATGCAGGCAACTGTGCCCACACCCCACTGTTCTGCTCAGTCACTGAAACCTGTTTCTGTTCTGGGAACCAACCCAGAAGCGTGCGCCTCTGAGTGTTGATGTGGGACGCGCGCGCATGGCGCAATGCTATTAGGAGGCGCGCGCTTCTGGGCACACCTGTCAGAATGTCAGATTTTGGACTCAGGGGATTGCCCTGGTCCTATGTTCATATTGTAACCCCTGCAGAAATGATTAGTGCAGAACAGAAGAAGAAGAAGATGAAGAATATGAAGAAGTGGGCGATTCTGGTCCTTGATGCGGGATGCGCGCGCCTTAGGCAGAAGAGGCCAGAAGCGCGCGCCTCCCCCATCAGGAATCAGAATGCCCAGAAAAGATGTAGATTTTGATCAGATGCAAGTTTAACCCTCAAAAAGAACTCCCCAGCGGAGTCGCCACTGTAGATACCCCGGGGAGCCACGGCTTGGCTAGAGCGGTGAATTATCCTAGGATGTCTAACTTATTTTAGAGTCGCCACCTATGTTTTGAGGAACATAAGAAAAACCTATTGATAATAGCCTAAATTTGATTACGAAAACAGAGATTCTTTGTTTTGAGGTTTGGGGGTTAGATTACGAGATGGGAAGTACCGAAACACCCATCTCGCCCAACTAAAGTTGGTCTTGCTTGATCAAAATCTACATGAATGATAATGTTCTTCTTCTTCTTCTTTAAGTCATAAAAGGGGGGTTTAAAATAGAGTTTGGAATGTAGGAGATAACTCCTTAACCAACCTCAATGAGATGAGGTGATCATTAGAGTCATGTCCCAAAATGATTTGGGTGATTGCACATTTGATTAGAGTAAAAGAGAGAGAGGAGATGAAGTAGAAAAGAAAGGAAAAGTTGGACTTTTACCTACAATTTGAAGACCTTCATTCCTACGAGAGTCCTAAGCTTGAGATCTCTCCGGAGAGGGACAAATCCATTTAGCTTATTATTCTTCCCTACGTGAATCCGATTATGTCAATCATACACTTTATAACTACCCGGTTAAAGGTAGCGTTTGAATATGTCAAACATAATGTTCATCAAGTGGAAGACTATAATAACTTCATGTCTAAGGATTCGAATGACATAACTAATATGAGATATATGTACGACATAGACCATGACATAAATCTCATATAGTGGGTCATGTCCAGTACCTTGTTCCAAACAAGTACCCATAAATCTAACATGATAATCCCATGATCATTGAGCCTTTATACTAGTGCTTAACAAGTACTAGGGACGGAGATTATTATAAGTAAACATGAACAACAATAATAATCAAAACATCTCTTTATTGATATGAAATAAATGATAACAATTACAACATTTATTAAACGTGCCTAGGGCACCACTACCAACAGTGGTTTCCTTTAAGAGGATCTCAGTGTCCTTGTGATTGAGAAGGCTTCTATAATAACCGGATTTTACCGTGTATGCGCCATGGGAAGTGTGGGTCCATACCTGGTCATCTTCTCCTTGGATGGGTATGTACGATTGAAGAATGGCCTCAGCTATATCTGTGGGGTATAATTGCTTTATTAGAGGAGCTTTCCAGGTGTGTGTCTGCCTGTTTATTAGGTCAGCCACGAGAAGATTTGGGACATTTGAAGCAAGCAACTGGTTGGAGATAAAGTTTGGGTGATTTGGAATCCAGTTGTAGAGCAGAGCCTTAACTTTGTTGCCATTCTTTACCCGCCAGTGAATATTTTCCTAAAACAGGGCCTTTCCCCATAAGATGCTTTTCTAACCCCATGAACCTTTCTGAGAGGTGCTGGCCCTTAAGAAGTCTCTGTTTGCATGATATTTGGTTTTGATTGTTGAACTGAGGAGGCTGCTTTGGACAGTCAGAATTCTCCACGCAGTTTTTGCAAGGCATGCTTGGTTCAAAGCTCCCATATGTCTGAGACCCAGACCCCCTCTGTTTTTTGGAAGGCACAACTTTTGCCATGTTGTCCAGTGAATCCCCTTTATCTTATCCAGTCCTAGCCAAAGAAATTTGTTGAAAATGCGGTGCATCTCTTTAATGACATAAATCAGGAATTTGAAGCAGTGCATGGCATGGCATGGGACAGTTGAAATGACGTGTTTTATAAGAGCGGCCCTTCCTGCAATACTGAGGAATTTTCTTTGCCAACCTTGAAGTCTGTTTCGAACTTTAATTAGGATGTCGTCAAAAATAGCCTTTTTTGTCCATAGAACATTTGGGAGATACCCAAGTATTTTCCATCCTTAGCACTATGAGGGATACAGAGGGTATCAAGAGCATGGTGGCGGAGATCTTCTGGCGCCGCTTGAGAGAAATATAAATCACTTTTTGAAGGTTTATTTTTTCTCCAGCTTGCAAGCTAAATGCCTCCAGGGTCCATTTAAGGTACCAGATTGCAGACTTGGATAATTCAAAGGCAATAAGACAATCATCCGCAAATAGAAGGTGGTTTAAAGGCGGGCTTTCTTTCTTGAATCTAACCCCAGGAATTATTTTCGAGGTATTAAAATGGTTAAGAGTGGAAGAAGTGCTTCAGCACAAAGAATGAAGAGATAGGGGGAAAGAGGATCTCCTTGTCTGATTCCTTGAGTCGGGGTGAGAGGAGGTGATGGTTGTCCATTGAGAAGGATAGAGTAAGACACTGTCAAGATGAAATTGCTGATAATGTTTTGCCATTTAGAACTAAAGCTTAATTTAGCGACGACTTTTAAGATGAATTCCCATATGAGGCTGTCATAGGCTTTATTAATATCCATTTAACCATACAAGAGGAGGATTTTTTGGATTTTGAGTTTTTTATGGAGTCGGAAATTTCATGACCAATGAGAATATTGTCAACAATACTTCTACCAGGGACGAAGGCATTTTGGTTTGGGGAGATTAAAGTCGATATGATCGCCTTAAGCGGTTTACAAGGGTTTTTTACGCTATTTTATATATGTTGTTACACAGACTGATGGGGCGAAAATCATGGGGGGTTGAGGGTTGAGCCTTTTTTGGAATAAGGGTAATGAATGTGGCGTTGATTGGGGAAACTGAGACATTATTATTGAGAACTTGAAGAATTGCAGAAATTACTTCGCCTTTTGTTGTATTCCAAGAGTTTTGATAAAATTCTGCCGTAATCCCATCTGGCCCTGGAGCTTTATTTTTCCCCATTTGGAACACTGCAGTTTCAATCTCTTCACCCGTGAATTCTCTGTCTAACTATGCTTTTTGGCTCTCCGTGAGTTGGCTTTAGAGATGATCCAGAATATTAATGTCAGGCTGGAGGGGGTGGCGGGATTGAAGTTCTTCCTCTCGGTCCAAGTTGACTTCCAAGAACGAGGTTTTGAAGTGGTCCACAAAGATTTTTTGGATCTCTTTTGGATTCTCGGTCCATAAGTCTGGGGATTTTTGGATTTGGTGAATTCCCAAGCTTTTAGATTTGATAGATGCCCATCTGTGAAAATACCCTGTGTTTCTGTCTCCCAGGTTGTACCAATTTTGCTTCGCTCTCTGGTTCCAATATTCATGGATTGCATCAAGGTTGATATCTAGGTTCTCCCGTTCATTTTTTATTCTATGGATGAGCTGGTTTGTCGATTGATTTGACAAAAGGTTTGACCCAGATCTTGGATTTGTGTTTGGATTTGAACTTGGATTTGGTTTGGATTTGGAGGGGTGACTTGTAAACACTTCTGAAGTGATTCGATCACTTTCCTAGATATTTCTGTGCTTCTTTTGATCTGACTTATGTTTCCCCAGTCTCTGCTTTGGAAAGTTTTCAATATAACTTTCTGCTTTTTCAGAAGCTCAAACATATTGTCTTGTGAGTGAGAAAAGGTCCAGTGCTCTTTGATGAGATCTTGGATCTCATTGAATAAGAGCCAATAGTTTTCGAATTGATTTCTTTTTTTCGGGTGTTGAGAGTCACTTGTGAACAGGATGATAGGGTTGTGGTCCGATCTAGTAATGGAAGGGTATAAGTATAAGCTGCAGGTAATAACTCGTTCCATTCTACACTACCTACTGCTCGGTCAAGTCTGACAAAAGTATGGTGGTTCATCTAAGAGAAGTTGCATCCCCTGTTTGGAATTTCTAGAAGGCTGGGAATTGTCTAAAAAGTCCCGTAAATGTTTTTATCCAATTAATGGGTACCCCGAAGAGTTCAACTTGTCAAAGTGGTGAAGTCCTTGATTGAAGTCCCCAATGGGCCAAGAAGAGCACTTAGGGATTGAGTTAGCCTTTGCCAGAATTTTCTCCTCGTTTGTTGTTTTGGATGTCCATAAATGAAGATCATCCACCACCAAGACCCATTATAATTTTTAACACGAGCTATAATATACCGGGAATTAGCTTCAGTTACATTTACATCATACATTTCATCCCAAAAAAGGCAAAGGCCCCCACTTCTACCTAGCGGATCCACCCCATAGCTATGCGGAAAATGCCATGTGTTTTTAAACACTACTAATTTATCATACAATTTTTTTTTCACTTAAGAAAAGAAAATTTGGCTTATAACGCCAAACTAAATAAGATACTTCTTTCACAGTAGCGGGTCTTCCAACACCCCTACAATTCCAGGCTATTGTACTCATTCTGGTGAAGGAGGTTGTTCAGGATCAACCTCCGCAGTCCTTGTTACTTGGTTCAGTTCCAACTCTCCTAGGTGTACCCTTATGAGTGACTCAAATTCATTGCTGATGATTGTTGCTTCTGTGATTGGCGTTCCAGATTCTGAATGGGGATGGATTTCGAATATGTTTTTGTAAATCTTGGAGTCTGACTCTTCATCAGTGGTAGACGACGTCTTTTGTCTTTGGCTTCCGGTATGAATCACATGGGTGTGGAAAGGCCGTTTCAATTATTGTAACACACTCTCCCCTGACTCCTAAACAAATTCCTGGTTGGGGTCTCGATAACCAGTGGGAGTACATGGGTCTGATTCCTCAGGCAAAAATTCAGTTGGCTTTTGATGATCGTTTTGTTTCTCCGGTTCTTCCTTTTCTGGACTTTGAGTTGCCGAGTTCTGAGGATCAAATTGTACCAAGGATGATGGGATTGAATTTGTGATGATGGGTATAGATTGGGGGTTTAGTGGAGAGGCTGAATGATGTGGGTGTATCCCAATGGAAGGGGTTGGTTGGACGTTTCCATTTTTATTCAAACATTTTTGAAGTCTCTCCCAACGGGAGTGCCCATTTCATTGGCCGATTGTATCCCTCTTGGTCATCACTGTCTTCCTCATATGGTTCATCCTTAATGGGCCCCTTCAATTTGTCTTTGGTTGGGTCACAATTTCCAATGGTAGGATTTGGTTTTTGGATTTGGTTTGAGTTTCTGGAAAGTGGTTCTTGGATGATGATTCCCTTTAGGCTGGGGTTGTAGGAAACTGACTTGGGCCACAAGAAGTCCAACCTAGCTTCTTTGTATTTTTTCCTTAGTGGGTCTCGAATTCTTCCACGGGTTTTGTAGAAGGCTTCATTTTGGTGGTTCAAAAGAGTGTGAATGGCTTGCCTAAGGATGTTTGTGGTATTTGGGCTATTCATTTGCGGGGTCAGGATGTAACTTGATTGGGTTGGGATTGTGTTAGGGCTTGGGTCACAAGAATTGGATTTGGATTGGTGGGTGGTTTTTCTTTTTGGGATTTTTCTTGGTTCAGACTCCCCATAGTAGGGGTCTCCTGCTAACCGACATCCGTGGCCCATGGCATGGTTGACTCGATCGCTGGGTGTGGTCCCATTTTTCCTCCCTCCTAGACATCCCATGATGAGGTCAGGGACATTTTCTTTGATGGTGGGGTATTCCTGTTCTGCTTTGTCGGCTTGAGGGATAGAATTAGGGTTTGGACCCGTGTGGTTTTCGAGGAGAAGTTTAAGGAGGTCTTCTTGTTGCTTCTCTTGTTCCACTGTCTAATTTGTGAATGTAGAGTGGATGACATCATACCCCACATCATGAATCTCATCCTCCTCTATTTCTGGAAGGTCTCCCTCTATTAATTGCACATGAAGCCCAATAAATGGAAACATCTTGTTTGTCCCCCCATCAATCCTTTCCTCAGCCGTCTTATTTGTGCTATTGTCTGTAGAAGGGTTGCTAGCTTCTTGCATTGAATGGTCGGTCGGTTGTGCAATAGGTAGTGTAGGAGAGATAGGGTTACTGTTCAAAGGAGGGTTTTCTGGGATTTGAGCTTGAGAATTATCAGGGGAAAATAGATCTAGGTCCGCATGAAGCCCTTGCTCATATTCTTCCAACCATCTATCTAGATTATCTGCATACTCATGCAAGTCTGTAGGGGAGTATAAATACGATCCAGGTGAGGGCAAGTTAGGGTTTTGTTGTCACTGGGGATGTTGATGAGCAAACCCAGGGGGTTCTTGGTAGTTCATGAAGTCTGGTGTTTGAAGTGGAATGAGATGTCTTTCTCCCAAAGTGATTATGGTAGTTCGTCGGCTGGGTCTATGGTACGAGGCCCTATTACGGGGTTCAAAAAGATTTGGAGGGTTAGGTATGGTTTCAGCTTTAGTGGCTAACTGGTGTTCATTGCTAATCCTGAGGATGAGATTATCATAGTCCAAAATTCTTCGAAAGGCCGGGAATGGGCAAGCATAGTATGTATGACCTACTCGACCAAATTCTCTACACAGTTTACACACCCATTCATATCGACAAGTGACCCAGATGAACCTGTCCCTCAAATCAAGGTAGAATCCAGGGACAAGAGGTTTGAGCGGGTTTATCATGATTTTAACCCTGGAGTATCTCATGTTCGTAGGGGAATATGGCTCCCAGTCTACAAGATCAACTTCTCCTAAATATGTGGCCATTTTCCTAGCAGCAACAGGGTTTATAAACTCTTGGGGAAGGTCATGGAACTGGAACCACATCGAAATTTGAGTGACAATGTGCCTGCTATATATAGTTATTGGTCTCCAGATTTCAAAAGCAAAAAGTGCACCCTCCAAAGCCCAAGGACCATTATTAAGGATAAAATATCTATCCTCACTAAGCTGGAAGTTGAAGAAGAAATTTTTACCTTGATTTCCTTCCATAATAACCCTTCCTCTAGTGGTCCAGGCGGCGTCAATGGCGTTTTGAACACGTTGGGGGCTAAAATTTATTTCATCGATCATGACCCCTATTAGTTATTAGACAGAATACCTCGGCACTAGCTCAACCCTAGCCGTCACCGTTGCTTGGCATGCAAGTCTCAGTTACCTATTCTATTCCTAGTATAGATTCATTAGCTTTTGTATTTGATTTAGTTTCTACTACTACTTTTGTATATATAGGGCACTTGATTCTTCAATAAATTTTGAGATGTCTTTTATACAATTTACTCAAACTCTCTAATACTTAACATGGTAT
Source organism: Campanula takesimana (assembly GCA_026119855.1). Taxonomy (NCBI): domain Eukaryota; kingdom Viridiplantae; phylum Streptophyta; class Magnoliopsida; order Asterales; family Campanulaceae; genus Campanula; species Campanula takesimana. The sequence continues at coordinate 1,036,938 of JAOWBW010000200.1, forward strand.
CTAGAGCATAACGATCCTCAATTTTTTTTCACCATGGCCGAAACCTCCACCCTCCCCAATATCGCCGAACCAACAAAACCCCTCATTGTCGTTTCTCTGGCCCATGTGCTCAAACTTACATCCACAAATTACATTGCATGGAAAACTCAAGTCGAAGCCGCCCTTCTTGGTTTTGATCTCTATCCCTACATTGACGGAACCCTAACGGCCCCTCCCAAAGAAATTCCCAATCCTACTCCTATCACCACAATCACCGCTGCAACCACTGATGCCCAACGCGCCGCCGCCACTGCTGAGGCGGCTGCTGTCGCTGCTGCTCCAACCGTCCCCAATCCAGCCTATTCTACATGGTTCCGCCAAGATAAACTTCTCCTCAGTGCCTTAGTCAGCTCCCTATCTGCTTCCCTTGTTCCCCTCATCTCTCACTGCCCTACCACCCAGGAAGCCTGGACTACCCTAGCCAAAACTTTTGCTAACCCATCCAAAGGAAACCTCAAACAACTGAAAGACAAACTTCGTACCATAACCAAAGGAACCCGATCAATCACTGACTATATGCATGACATCAAAAATTATGCCGATTAACTTGCTTCCCTAGGCCGTCCCCTTGATTCGGATGATCTCATTGACAAGATACTTGAACAATTACATGATGCAGACTTCGACAGTCTCGTAATATCTTATCTGTTTCTAAGTTTTGCCTTGATAATAATGCCTCTATCACGTTCTCACCTGATTCTTTTTTTGTGAAGGATCTTCGTACGGGTATCACTCTCTTCCAAGGCAAACCTAATTCTGGCGTCTATGAATGACATCCTCCTCATCCTCCCGCTGTTCATGCTTCCTCGTCGTCTCTCATCAACTGGCATTATCATCTTGGTCATCCGTCTTCTCAAATTTTACAGAATCTTAGTTCTAGCTTTAGTTTAGACATTCCTAGTTCTTCTACATTCAATTGTAATTCCTGTGATTGCAATAAAAGCCATAAATTACCGTTTCATGATAATTCTATTTCTTCCTCTAGCCCTCTTGACATTCTATATAGCGATGTCTGGACTTCTCCATTGACCTCATTTTATGGTTACAAATATTATATCATTTTTATGGATCACTTTACTAAATACACATGGCTCTACCCTCTTAAGCACAAAAATGATGCAACCAATGTCTTTGTCACATTCAAAAACCTCGTTGAAAAATTCTTTGGCCGTCTGATTCTCACCATCTTCAGTGATAATGGTGGTGAATACATCAGGCTTCGTCCACTCCTCCTCTCTCTTGGTATCTCTCATCTTACCTCTCCACCTCATACCCCTGAACACAATGGATACTCGGAACGTCGACATCGTCACGTTGTTGAAACTGGTCTTTCTCTCCTCACTCACTCCCATATGCCAAGAAAATTTTGGCCCTTGGCTCTAGTCACTGCTTGCTACCTTATTAATCGTATGCCCACCCGCACACTTAATTTTCAATCTCCCTTCCTCAAATTATTCTCCACACCTCCAAATTACCACAAACTTCGGAGTTTTGGTTGTCTGTGCTACCCGTGGCTCCGTCCTTACACCACCAACAAACTCGATGTCCGCCCCCTGTGTCTTTGTAGGCTACTCTCCCACCCAAAGTGCCTATTATTGCATGGATCCTCAAACTTTTAAAATCTATGTCTCCCGTCATGTAAAGTTTGTCGAAAATGTCTTCCCCTTTATTTCCATTACCTCGGCACTTGATCCAACTACCACCTCTGAAGAGTGGTGCCATCTTCGTGTTCCTATCATCTCTCCATCTTCCACCATTCCCTCTCAGTCATCTTCACCCGCCCCTGTCCACCCATCAGGACCCTCTTCCCAGCAATCTGATCCGACCTCACCTCACTCTATATCCACCTCTTCCTCTGATTCACCCACCATTTCTTCTACCAACATCCCTACTCCACCTCCACCACCTGGCCCCCTCACTCTCTTGCGCAACAATATCCGCAAGCCTATCAACAAACTCAACCTCCACACTTCTCTTACTACTTCCTCGGCTGAACCCACAACCTATACCCAAGCCCTTAAACTTCCAGAATGGCGCTCCGCCATGCAGGCTGAATTCGATGCCTTAGTGCACAATCACACGTGGGATCTCGTTCCCCCCACAGACAGTTACAAACCTATTGTTTGCAAATGGATTTTTCGGACTAAGTACCTTCCGGATGGTTCCATTGATCGTCACAAAGCCCGCCTTGTAGCTAAAGGCTTCAATCAGGGACCAGGTATTGACTACTCCGAAACTTTTAGTCCTGTTGTAAAACCTGCAACCATACGCACTGTTCTCTCTCTGGCTGTTACCCATGGGTGGCCCTTGCGCCAGGTTGATATCAATAATGCGTTTTTACAAGGCTTTTTATCGGAGGATGTCTATATGACTCATCCTCCTGGTTTTGTTAACAATTGGCATCCAAATCATGTGTGCAAGCTTCGACAAGCGATTTATGGTTTAAAACAAGCTCCCCGCGCCTGGTACAATGAATTAAAGAAATTTTTACTTTCGATGGGCTTTACTAACTCTCAGTCCGATTCATCACTGTTCACGTTCAAACATTCGGAGGGTCTTCTTATTTTATTAGTATACGTGGATGACATTATCATTACTGGATCGAGTGTTTCGTTGCTGGAATCATTTGTTACCAAGTTTGCCTCACGATTCTCTCTCAAGGATCTTGGTCTTCTATCTTATTTTCTAGGTGTTGAGGTACTACCCCATAAAGATGGTTTGTTCTTGAGCCAACAAAAATATATAAATGATCTTCTTCATCGTTACAACATGGAAGATGACAATCCTGTTCCCACACCCTTAGTTCCGGACCCCTATCTCACTGCCAACTCCGGCACACCTCTCGCAAACCCCTTTGACTATCGGCAACTTGTCGGCTCCCTCCAGTACTTATCTCTTACCCGTTGTGATCTATCTTATGCTATAAATCGGTTATCTCAGTTTATGCAACATCCTACGGACATTCACTGGGGTGACCTCAAACGCATTCTACGGTACTTGGTTGGCACTAGTTCGCAGGGTCTCTTGATTCGCAAACACTCTCCTGATATTCTTCACGCCTTCACTGATGCAGATTGGGCAGGTGACAAGTTGGATTATATTTCTACCACGGGTTATCTAGTGTACATTGGCTCTAATATCGTTTCCTGGAGCTCCAAGAAACAACGCACACTTGCCCGCTCATCTACCGAAGCTGAATATAGGGCGGTGGCTGCCGCCTGTGCTGAAGTGCTTTGGCTGCGAAATCTCCTTCATGAATTATCTTTTTCACCGTCTCAACAACCAGTTATTTACTGTGATAATCTTAGTGCCACTTATGTGGCGGCGAATCCTCGTTTTCATTCTCGTATGAAGCATATCTCCCTTGACTATCATTTTGTGAGAGAACAGGTTCAGAATCAAACACTGCGCGTGATTCATATTTCGGGTGATGATCAGTTGGCCGACGTCCTCACTAAAGCTCTTCCACGCACTCGGTTTCATTTTCTCATCTCCAAGATTGGTCTTTCCCTCCGGTCGTCCATCTTGCGGGGGCCTATTAGACAGAATACCTCGGCACTAGCTCAACCCTAGCCGTCACCGTTGCTTGGCATGCAAGTCTCAGTTACCTATTTTATTCCTAGTATAGATTCATTAGCTTTTGTATTTGATTTAGTTTCTACTACTACTTTTGTATATATAGGGCACTTGATTCTTCAATAAATTTTGAGATGTCTTTTATACAATTTACTCAAACTCTCTAATACTTAACATTAGTGATCTTTGCAACTCTGCGATCTGAGGAATATTGTCTTCTCTTTCGACTCTTGATATTATCCCTCTTCTTTCGTTTCTCTTGGATGGCGGCGGTAGGGTTTCCCATGGCGGCACTCCTTCAAGTTCCTCTCCGGAAAATGCTTCTTCATTTGGTGGTGTTAGGTTTGTCCACCGCATTTCTCTAGGGTTGTTTGATTGGCTCATGGGGCTGGGTTGGAACGAATTTGGTTTTTCGTGGTTTTGAGTAACACATTAGGTTTGAGATCTTTTGAGAAAGGTGATGATTGAGTTAATCGAAATAAAAGGCTGAGAAAACTTTTTGGGTTTCTTTTTGTTCCCCATCACCTTTTATACCAACTCAGAAAATCCTAAATTCCAACTTTTTCTATTTTACCTTTATCAAAACAAAAAGAGTGGGGATATCTACACCCACCAAATTGATTAAGAGTAAATTGCAATTTTGTAACCTAAGTTTTACACATAGTTGCAGTACACCACCCAAGAGTTGAATCATGTAAATAGGAAACCTGAGTTTGTATTTTTTTTACAATTCAATATCAAAACTAACGAAATCGTTAGTTTTTTTTTTTACGAGAGGGAAGTAGTGTGCCATTCACATTACTTTTTAAAGGGTAGTTTCGTCATTTCCCGAAGCATGTGCAAGTCACACATTATTTCATGATTTTTTAAATGATTATTCTAATAAATATGGATTATTCAAAAAAAAAAACACTTATGAACTAAGCATCAAGGCCATCACACCATCTTGGTACCTTGTCACCACCATTCAGCCACCCCATCCCCTTCCATTTTTAACCTCGATTTCAAGATTAAAAAGTAAATCAATGCCCCCAAGAAATGCACACAAGCACACGAATTCCACTAACAATCTCCACCAGTGGCGGAGGTAGGACATAGGCTATGGGGGCAATTGCCCCCATTGAGCTTTCAAAATCAATATTTTCGTAGTGCAATTTTTGTAAAATATGGGTAAAATTAAGTGATTTAATGGAAATTGCCCCCATTGAAGTTTAGAAAAAATTACATTATAAATGATTTTTGCCCCCATTAGTTAGTGTATTATTTTTAAAACATATTTTGCCCCCCTTGCAAAAAAATCCTGGCTCCGCCACTGATCTCCACCATCACATTGCTCCGTAGCCTATTTATGTCGGCAAACATCCCCATTAGCTCCTCCATCTCCATCGCCGCCACCTCATTGATTTCCTTCTTGTTCGCCTATGCTTTCTTTATTCGGTCCGCCAACACCGGAACCATCAATCTCAACTTGCATTCAATTTGATCAATCCGACCCATCAGAGTGTCCGACGGGCCCTTCCCCAAACTCTTCGCCGGACATTTACATGTCAAGTAATCGCAAGACTTCCCGATTCTGATTTCGCTTTCGGGACTGGAATCGGTCTCGTCGGTTTATCCGCCGTCAGTTTGGATGGAAGAACGGGCGAGGGTTGTGAAGTGGTAGGGGGAGGACGCTGAGCCAGGGGAAAGATTTTTCAATTAGATTTCGCAATCAGGGACGAGGACTTGAGCGACGTCGGAGGAAGCGGCGATATTAAGGGTTTTTCAATTGAGTTTATACAGGAAATGACTAAACTGCCCTTTAAAAAATTCATGTGAATAACATCCCGTGAAAAATTGACGATTTCGTTAGTTTTGCTACCGAATTACAAAAAAAATACAAACTCAGGTTATCTATTCGCAAAATTTAACTCTTGGTGGTGACTGTAACTATGTGTAAAACTTAGGTTACCAAACTGCAATTTGCCCATTGTTAATACACAAACCTTTTTTTCAGTGCGTTGTGACTCTCACAGTGCACTGACGGATTTAGAATTTCGAGTGAGAGTGTCAATTTTTGACCTAACAAACAAAATTATAAAATTTGTAGGATATATTCGCACAAACAAACACACACACACACACACACAAATATATATATATATATATATATATATATATATATATATATATATATATATATGGCAAAACTGCATCAAAAATCACTCAACTATGACCAGTTTGGGTATTTGGTCACTAAACTAATTTCCTTTTGAAACAACACATCCAACTTATTTATTTTTGCATCCATAGTCACTATCACTAACCCCGTTAGTTTTTTCCCGTTAAATCATCATGTGCAATGCATGTGACAATATTTTAAAGGGTAGTTTAGGTAATACAGTCTAAATAGTAAAAGAACAAACTATAGGGTTTATTTTTTAATTTAGTAAAGTACTGGGCTTGAACTAAAAAAATAAAAAATGAAAACCCTAATACCCTCCTCTCCCTTCTTCATACACCGCCTCCCCCATCTCTCCTCTGCCTTCCCCCTTCTTTCCCGTCTCCGGCAGCCCCCCTCTCTCTCCTTCTACGTTCGCCCTTCTGCTTCTTCTCCTTCTCATACCAACGAAAAATCAAACACAAAAGAAACAATATTTGGTAGCTCCGCCATCCATGGCTGCTGCTGCTGTACGAATCCTCCGATTCCGAAGCTGCTGCCGCCGCCGCCACCATCGGGAAATGCTTCTTCTCCGGCGAGTACTTCTTTTTCTTCTCGAGTTGGCCACCAGAACCAACAATCTGTACATCAAAATCCAAATTCATTAGAGATTGATTAATCAGAACACTGTAAAAATACCCATTAATCAAAGTCAAGTCAAAATCATGAATCGATCAACCCAAAATCTCAAGAAAATTTCAATTAGACTAGTGAATTTGAACTGGGATTTTAAAGAACTAAACAAAATTAAATCAATACCGAAAGTCAACAATGGAGATTGCAAGATTGGATTAAATACCTTACAACCAAGGGAACAGAATTTGAATGAATCGAGGAGGCTGCGCTCGCAAACTTCGCAGGTATTAGTGACACCTTTGCCGGGCCTGGGTTGTGGCCTTTCATTAAGGAAGACAACCTTTGCACTGTTGATAATGTATGTCTGAACAGAGGTAATGTCTGAACAGAGGTAATGACTTTAACTGATTTTTTTTTAACATCAATAGCTAAAGTGGTTAAAAGCAATAGGTCAGGGGTTTATTCGAAACAAGTTTAACCTTTATAGTCTAATTTAAAGCGAACTACCTAAACTACCCTTTAAAATATTGTCACATGCATTGCACATGATGATTTAACGGGAAAAAACTAACGGGGTTAGTGATAGGGACTATGGATGCAAAAATAAATAAGTTGGATGTGTTGTTTCAAAAGGAAATTAGTTTAGTGACCAAATACCCAAACTGGTCATAGTTGAGTGATTTTTGATGCAGTTTTACCTATATATATATATATATATATATATATATATATATATATATATGTCTCGCTCCAATGAGAACCATTTAAAATAAGAACCGTGAGAACCAAACATAACCGTTTGATTAAATACAAAATCAAGGGTCCAGATTATAGATACAGTGCATACACTTGGATACAGTATCTAATTTTTAAAATACACTTAGATACATTAGCCATTTAAGCTACTGTATCCAAGTGCAACTTTAAAAAACACTTGGATACAATAGTTATTCAGCTATTGTATTCAAGTGCAATATCAAAATTTAGGTACTGTATCTAAGTGTATCCACTACATCTATAATCTGGAACCTTGATTTTGATTATAATCTAATGGTTATGCTTGGTTCTCATAGTTCTCACACAATTATGGTTCTCATTTGAGCATCTACCTATATATATATATATATATATATATATATATATATTTGTGTGTGTGTGTGTGTGTGTGTGTGTGTGTAGTATTGTCAAATAATAATAAAAATAAAAACAATGATAATGATTGTTGATTAATAAAAACAAAAATTACTACACACCACAAACAAAAATGTTAAAAATAAATTGGACCATCAGCAAAAAAAAGTACCATACAGAATTTGAGTCGAGACACAAGAAACTGATTTTGGAATAAATTTTGACAAAGACTTGGGTGAGACTGTCTCGCCTTTTGAGACAGATTCACCCATGGGTCGAACCCACCCGTTTAAGCCAAATCCGCCCAACCCTTCCCTTCTCACGGCTTGCGCCACGTGGTGGTTGTTGGTCCCAGAGGGCAACAAGGGTATAGAACCGCTAGAGGGGGGGTGAATAGCGGTTACAATTTTTTCAAAAATACCCTTAAAATTCAACCGAGTACTTATCAGTTTGGCCAACTGCGGTTCAAAGCACTAGAACTGAACTGATAAAATGCACAGCGGAGTTTGCGGTTTGACCAAAGAGGATATGTAAAATAATGGGCGGCTTGACTGGATTGAAAAATACAATGATGCACAAGATAATCTTAACTTAAAAATCAAAGGAAAACACAATTCATTTTTCTGATCATGTCATAGATGAACTTAGTGAGAAACCACAAACATGAAAATTAAAGAACAAGACAGAAAATAAAGATCAAACACACAAATTTGAAGAGGTTCGTTCTTGAATGAACTACATCCTCTACCTAGATGGTTAGTTTAGGATTTTCTAAATAGACTTGTATTAATTTAGAGGAGCTTTTACAAGATTACAATGATGAATCTAAACTCTAAATAAACAATCTAACCTAACAAAGCTATTATAACAACCGGTGTACTCGAGGTGTATAATCTATATGATCATACAAATCGGGTGTGTGTGTGGAAAGGGATCAAATGCTCAATGATCTAAATGATGTTTGAGCAATTGAAAACTTTCGGTGTACAAGGCTGAGTATGAAAGGATGAATGACTGAAGCTTTGATGAAGAATTATGGGTTTGCTAAGGAGATCCTTGAAGGGTTGAATATATGGGTAAAATCTTCAATGAAAACTTTGAACACTTGGAAATTTTATCTCTTGAAGCTCAGCAACCTTCATTATTAAAAAATGAAGTCTATTTATAGGCAGTGCACCCTTGTGACCGTTGGACAATGATTTGAATCAAATCTTGATGGTACAGCTGCTGTCAAAATCCCATTGGTTGAGGTGTCATTTTCGTCCTTGGTTTTGTTTTGTAGTCCTAAGTAGTTGTAGCACCACTACCTGATATCTGTCATTTGTTGCAGAGATATGACTAACGGTAAGCATTTGAAATTACTGGACAAAACCGACATTCCTTGCAGAGACTCCAAGTTAACTCGAAGTTATTTGACAAGTCATAAATCATTCATTTATGGTTGTAAATGGAATGTTTGTCTCAAAGAATAAATGACATATTTGAATTCTTCAATAAATGCTCTGCGGTTCCACCAGGTACTGGAGCAGTTTCATGAATGGACTTGATGTGCAGTTTCATTAAAACTGCGGTTCTACCAAGGTAGCATCAGCGGCTCCATGTGATACTTGAAGTGCGGTTTCATCAAAGCCACAGAAGGCGGTTTTGATGAAGACTTGTGACTCCATGCTGGCGGTTCTAGTAGCAACGAGTGCGGTTTGAAAGAACCAAACCGCTGAGGTCAAACCGATCATAACTCAGCCTAATGACAAATAAAAATCTAAAATGGACTCATCTAAAAATTGAAGCATAACTTCATTACATGATTCCTAAAAATGACACGTGACATGGATCAATCAAATCAAGAGAGTGTACTAACAAAGAATCCTAACAGCGGTCCTTAAAAAAAACCTCCAATAACTTAAAAATGCAATATCATGAGATTTTGAAAAAAAAAACTGAAAATACTGTTGCGTTCGTTTCGATGAGACGAATCAAACTAGATAGGTCATGATATGGTTTGAATTTATATTTTTAAAGCATATTTTTTAACAAACAAAAAAAAAACAGTTCTGTTCGTTGTTAAAATGTAACACATTTTTATGAAAAAGGTAACAGATTCGTTTTTTAACAGTAACATTTTTATTGTAAAATATAACATCAGTTTTGCAGAAAAATTTAAATAGTTTGATAGTTTTGTGGTTAAAAAAAGTAATAATTGAAGTGTAACAGAGTGCATATATGATTATAATTTGCTATATAGATGAATGTAACAGTTTTATAGAGTAAATGTTACTCCCTCCGTCCCGGAGTAAGAGTCTCACCCCCAATTTGCACGCTTATTAATAAATATTGGATGTGATGTAAATGTTGTGAGTGTAAAAGTAAAGTATGAGAGAGAATGAGTGGGAGAGAATAGTGAATTGATTGGTGTTGTGAGTATAAAAGTAAAATAGGAGAGAGAATGAGTGGGGTGAATAGTAAAGATTCTTTGCCATTTTAGGAATGAGACTCTTACTCTGGGACGGACCAAAAAGGAAAATGAGACTCTTACTCTGGGACAGGGAGTACCTTTTTTCTTTTTAAAAAATATATTTCACTTCAGAATGTACATTTGTTATAAAATGTCACGTTAGTTTTTGTTGTAAATCTTATGTTATCCTTAATCAATTTCTGCAAAATTATGGTTATATTTTTGGAAAGAAAGTGTTACTTTTTTAAAAGAAAAAAAGTAAAGTTTACGCTATAAAAAACTATGACATTCAACTATATATCAAATTATAATTATATATACACTCTGTTACACTTCAATTATTAATTTCTTTAACAAAAAAAATATTATCAAAATATTTAAATTTTTATGCAAAACTACTTCTACTTTTTACAATAAAAATATTACTTTCTCAAGACTAATCTGTTACTTTTTTTCATAAAATGTGTTAAATCTCAGGAGACGAGGACCAATTGCCATACTCATCAGCTTCCCTTATACCGAGGACGAGGAGTGGCGCTCCACCAAGGCTACGTCTAGTAACTTGGTCAAACAGCCATGCATAGTCATAATCTAACAGGGAATACGCATGGAGTTCATGATATCTCATTATACGGGTTTATCTCTTATTCAGGAAACTCAATCTAGTACGGAAGCCAAGTAACACCAATCTAATTGAGATTCTACTTTCCTAACTATGAGTCCTACACCAAAACAGACTCCTAAACTTTCTCACCAAGCAAGGATAACCTCAACCTGCGCCTATAAATACAGGCCATATCTCACGTATAATGAGTAACGTATCTTTTGACTCTCAACTCTGATCAAATGATTTCACTCTATAAAACCTATTCTTACTCTCACGCCAGAGGGCCTTCGCCGGAAAATCCCCAGCTTAGTTTACGTTTGTTCAATATATTTCAAGTTATTCAAGAGTTCATTGGGATTATCCGAACCTTTAGATTTAGGCTGATCCGAACGTTTTTTGCTTCAGCTTGCGTTAATGTGAAGAGTTTGAGTGTGTAGTCTTGATTTGAATGTTACGGTGAATGGGTTGGGGCTGTTGATGGGTGTGTAAAATTGTATAGAGTTTTTTCAATACTACTCTCTCCGTCCCAAAATACATCTCAAAATATATGCAGTTTTAGCTTAAATTTTTTGTCCCAAAATACTTGCAGTTTTGCATTTTTTCATAAAACATTTACACACTTTGCTTAAACTACCCTTATTTATGATAGGTAGTTGTGACTGTAAGACCATTTAATTGCCTTGGTACTTGAACTATTCAAAGGATAATTTAGTCTATTTGATATGTATTAATTGATTTTTTTAATATGTATGTAAAGTGCTAGAAATACAAGTATTTGGGACTGAGGGGGTAGTAAAATAGGAATGTAGGTGGGTGTTGTAATAGTAGTAGGTGGTTTATTATTTGAGCAACTCTCCTGTACACCCGTCGCACGGTGCGACGGGATTTTCCTTTTTTTTTTTTTTTTTTTTTTTGGCCACCTCAAACTTTTTTCCTCCCAACAAAAGTAACACTTATTATAACAAAATGTATCACTTTTTCCTTTTCAAATGTAACACTTTTTGTTCCAAAATGTACCACTATTTTGGTGCAATACATTAAAAATAACATAAAGATTGACAACTAAACTAATGTCACACTTTTTATAAATGAATGTAACACTATTTTTTTCAAATGTAACACTTTTTTTCAAATGTAACACTTTTTTCCCCAACATTAACATATGATTGACAACTAAACTAATGTTACATTTTATAAAAAATAAATGTAACATTTTTTTTTCTGAATTGTAACATTTTACATTCTTAAATGTAACATTATATATGAAATGTAACAATTTTTTATTGAGAAAGTAACAATTGAAATGCAAACCCAATTTTTTTTTTTATATAAAAAACTGCTGTTATATTTAACAGAAGAAAAGTGTTACTTTTTGAAGATGAAAGTGTTACTTTTATCAGAACGGAGTGTTACATTTGAGCTGACAAGCAGATCAATTTTTTTTTTGTCTTAAAAAGTATTTTTAAAAAAAAAAAAAATCAAACCATATCATGACCTATGTAGTTTTCTTTGTCTCGACGAGACGAACACAACGGTATTTTTATTTTATTTTTCTGAGTTATAAATCTCAAGATATAGCATTTTAAAATTATTGTAGGTTTTTTTTAAAAAAAAATTGACACATGTCGCGCTGGGAGTGGAAGAAGGGCCTGCGGGCGGGGCGGGTCGGTCGGGCTGGTCCATGGGCAATGCCCGTCGCACATGGTACACCGGATGTACCTTAGAATTTGTCTTATCATTTTTAGGTGAACGAACAAAGGTAGGCAAATTAACCAGTTTGTGGGTACATCCCCAACTTAGTGACAGATCCCGTAATTATTTTTTTCGGCAAGTATACTCCCGTCTTCTCCTAACAATTTGACTATATTGATTAAAATAATTAATTTATTTTTACTTTGATTAAAATTTTATAAAATTTTGATGATTTTAATAAAAATTTAAAAATTCTTGATTTATTATTAAAAATATTATTGATAGCAATTTTTACATTTTGTTTAAAATCATAAAAAAAAATCTATAAAATTTTAGTTAAAATATAATTAAATTAATTATTTCAGGCATAATGATGATGAGATGAAATGTAATGTCTTGTACTAATATCATTCTTCATCTTTGCAATAGTGGATAAGATTCAATTTCTTAATAATATAATAAATGATGAAAGACATATAATAATGCATTGTGATATCATTAATTCTTAAAGCTTTATGTCATTACAAAGCTAGCAAAAGACAATTTTATTAAAGAGCGATTTTCAGATTTGTTTTTTATGAGCATTTTTATTGATCATTACTAATTTCTCATGTTATGGAAAAAGTTCTATTATTATGAAATTGGCTTGATGAAGATTGTGGCATAAGATGAGCATAAAAAAAACTACTTAGAAAGAGCCCTATGATTGTGGATGATCTAAGTGTTGTAAAAATGAAAAGTGAAGTAGGATAATATGTAGATAGTTATTGTGAATATGCAAGTATGTCTCATTAAACAAACAAACAAAAAAAAAACTATTTTGAGAAAGTGATTTTTTTTATTGGCACACAATTTTAAATAAAAAAAAATGCATCTTTTAATGAGATGGAGAGAGCAAATGTTAATGAGTCACAACTTATTATGAGGCTAGTTGTAAAGAGAAAAAAACTAAAAACTAAATCTGGAGAGCATATGAAAACTTGAAAAGTACTTAGAGCATCTCCAATGGAGAACACTAAATTTGATGCAAGTTTTGCACCAAATGTCACACAAAATCTCTCCAATGCATAAGACCACCCACAATGCTACACCACTTTCATTTAGGGATGGCAATCTCGTCGAACCCGACCCGTTTCCGTGACTTTTCGGTCCGAGCGGGCCGGGTTTGGTAGTTGTTTTTCAAAACCCGACGGGTTCGGGTCCGGGTTTGGTAACGCAGTCCAAACCGACCCGGCCCGACCCGTTCAGAGACTTATGTTATGAATTTCCTTTTATACCCCTGTTTCACCCTTTTTATACCCCTATTACTCTCTCTGTAATGTATTTTTTTTTTCATTTTCTTAGAAGTTTCAAGTTGGGCTAAAGCCCAAATAAGCTTAAAGTAGTGACAGAGGTGGGCCAAGCCCAAAAAAAATAAAAAAATGTACAGGCGGGGCAGGTTCAGGTTTGTCATCATCGGGTCGTGTTCGGTATTAACAATGTATATCTCGGGTCGGGTTCGGGTTTGGCCAAACCCGGCCCGTTGCCATCCCTACTTTCATTCCCACTTTAACACTCCACCTCATCTTTTCTCTCATCCACCTAATAATTCAACTACCTATTCATTTAACCACCATACAATGGTTAGATTAAATTAAATTCATCTCTCTCCCAACTCATCATTCTATGCCCCACCGCTTTTATTTTATTTATATTCTTTATTCTTTATTTTTATGATTAGTAAAATAATAATAATTATTATTATTTATAATTAAAAAAATACTTCACACTTAATTAATTTTTTATAATTGTAATTAAATAAATACGAGAAATGACGATAATTATTATTAAAAATAAGAAAAGTTACAATAAACTTAGCTCGCGACACAAGTAATGAAAGACAAAATTATTAAATCACGCATTTCCGAACTTTGCCCATATGTGCTTGACTAGATCCTTCTGCAATTTTTGATGAGCTCTTGAGTATTGAAATAGTTATTATTGGAATCCATATCACTAAAAAGATGATTTTTTTAAAAAAATTAAAATGAAGAAGGATAATTGAGAAAAGATTTTTTTTTTTCGGTGTCCAAATCAAATGAAACTTGCATCTATTTGTAGGGATTTTTTTTATGAATTTTGGTGAAAAAAAAAAAAAAAAAAATAATTTACTAGGTGATAATTCAGCTCAAATAATTTAGGATAAGAAATATATATGAAAATCGCATGGACCAATGACAGCCCAACACGTGTCCCAATTAGATAAAAAGAAAAAAAAAAGACGCATGGACTGCCGACACACGTGCCGTGTCGGGTGGTGTGATACGCGCGTGTGTCGGCCCAATGGTAAGCCGCCGTGTGGAGGGAGCTGGGGCCCTTTTTTTTTTCCAGTTGAATGAAATTTTTCATTTTCTGCTTTCATCCCACCCCATTTCATTTCCCCATTGCAGCACTTCACCTAGTTGAAATTCTATTTCAACCCAACTTTCATTCCCCATTGCAGCAGGTCTAAGACTACTTTTCACACTAAAAAGAAATATTCCCATTCCACCTCATTTTCCACCATCTCTCATTATTTCACAAACAATATTTAAAGTCTAATATTTTACATATTAACCCATCTCTTTTAATTGAGGTGGAGACGGATCCGGTGATCTCGGTGGGGATGAGTTGGGTATACCCGAATATTAAATTGTTGTCATCGTTGTTTGAATATTATCTTTTGCTTTATGTTTGTATTAAATTTGTTTTTTTTATTATATGTAATATTATGTTTTTTTATAATTAACTTTAATGTATTGTACTTTTGTAATTTGAGTAAAATATGCTATATGATTTATTAACATATAAATTAATTAACATAATATGCAGTATGTAACTTTTGAGAATTAGAGGGACTAAATTTGACAAATGAAACTATTGCACCAAATTTGGTATAAAATATAGTGTCCATTGAAGTAGTGAATAGTGGCATTTTTAGTGTTTTAGTGTGAAATTTGGTGTCCATTGAAAATGTTCTTACCCCTCAAATGGTCTTCTTTTTTTTTTTTTGTCGTTGATGTTATAAATTTTGAGCAATAATTAGGAGTTGAGCTAATTAAATTAATGAAAATTTAAAATTTATAATTAATACACTTCCAACAACACTAGTAAAATAAGTTTTATATTTTATTATGTACTAATAATTAAGTTAAATTAAATTTATTTTCTAGCAACGAAAAAAATCGAAAATATTAATTTGACATAATATTGTATGACAAAAACTTGTATGAGAACACTATGACCCGTCTTATAGTAGAGACGGGACATTTTTTTTACCATGACCCAGACCCATGACACGCGGGCAATTTTTTTTTTTTTAGTTTTTATATTATTATTTTTTATGTTTTTTCGGTTTGCCAAAAGTAATAGTTACTATAACTAAATGTAACAAACATGTTACTTATATGTAACAATTTGTATACATAAAAGTAATACATGTATATACAGAAAAGTACGAACAGTGTTTTTTTTTTTTTTTTTTACGTTTTCTTCATTTGCCAAAAATAATACTTATTATAACTAAAATGTAACGAACGCGCTACTTATATGTAACAATGTTTATACATAAGTGTAACATATATATATATATATATATATATATATATATATATATATAAATCAACCATTTACACTTTAGAACTAAAAACACTTGTGTTAGTAACATTCTAAAAATAAGAAAGTAACAATTTTGATAAAAGAATGTTACATTTTATTTGTATAATAACATTGTAAAACAGTTACGTTTATTTGTATAATAGCATATCCATATGTTTTTAAATAATACTCCCTCCGTTTCATGTGAATTGAGACCCAAATTTTTGGCACACAAATTAAGGAAAAATAAGAGAGAGAAATAATGAGAGGAGGTGTTTGTGAGTAGGGACAAATTAAATAGGAGAGAGAATGAGTGTCACGAATAGTAAGTTGATTGGTGTTGTGAGTGTAAAAGTAAAGTATGAGAGAGAATGAGTGGGAAGAGTAGTAAAGATTCTTTACCATTTTGGGCAGTCTCAATTGAGGTGAAACGGACGAAAAGGAAATAAGTCTCAATTCACATGAAACGGGGGGAGTAAGTTACAATGAGTTCAATATATCATGATACATGTAAAAGTATTATATTATCTATAGAAATCTGTTACAATTTCATCTACTAAAGTGTTACATTTACTTGTACAAATAATTACATTTATGTATATAAGTTGTTATTTTTCAAATGCTACTTTCTTTCAAAAAAATAAAATCAAAATACTAAAAAAAAATCTGGAAAAAACACTATTACATTTCAGTATAACGATAATTACATTTAGTTATTGTTAATGTTACACGTATTTATAGTTAGTATTACATTTGAAAGATGAGCAAAATGAGCTACTCCCTCCGTCCCGGAGTAAGAGTCTCACCCCTCATTTGCACGCTTATTAATAAATATTGGATGTGATGTAAATGTTGTGAGTGTAAAAGTAAAGTATAAGAGAGAATGAGTGGGAGAGAATAGTGAATTGATTGGTGTTGTGAGTATAAAAGTAAAATATGAGAGAGAGTGAGTGAGTGGGGTGAATAGTAAAGATTCTTTGCCATTTTAGGAATGAGACTCTTACTATGGGACGGACCAAAAAGGAAAATGAGACTCTTACTCTGGGACGGAGGGAGTATATTTTTTTTTGTAAAATTGATGTTACGTTTACTTATTAACAATGTTACTTTATAAGTAATACAGTTGTTTTTAGTTATACTAAGTATTACTTTTGGCAAACGAAAAAAATAGTTAAAAAAAAAACGAATTTTTTTTTTTTGGAACAAAAGATTTTTTTTTGAATCACGGGTCGCTGCCACGTGACAAATTTTGAGTGGAGCATGAGTTAGGATCCTATATTTGCAAAGAATGTTGTACACCGGTAATGGTTCGACCCCGTCTCATATTGTATTGACCAACAAGAAGCAACCACGATTGGTGAACAAGTACAAAAGCTTAAACTACCCTCTTCTACGAGTAGTAATTGCTCCGTGTCCGTTGATGTAGCACCGCTACTTTTATATCTATAAAAGTTGCGTACATATCACGAGAAATATCTCCCCTATCCTTTTCCCTTCGCAATAAAATCAAGCCCAACCCATCCCCAAACCTCTCAAATTCCCCCAAAATGTCCTCCCAACTCATCGCCAATCATCGTGAAAATGCCGAGGTTTACAACGGCGAGGAAATCTGCAAGCAGAAAGCCAAGGAACTCCTCGCCAAGATCTCCCTCCCCAAGGGGCTCATTCCCTTAGACGACGTCGTTGAGGTCGGTTACAACGAGTCCACCGGCTTTGTCTGGTTGAACAGGAAGACGAAGAAAGACCACAAGTTCCGCGCCATCGGCCGGAATGTTTCGTACGACACGGAGGTGACGGCGTTCGTCAAGGACTACCAGATGCGGAAGCTCACCGGCGTCCAGAGCAAAGAGCTGTTTTTCTGGGTAACTATTTCCGATATCTACATCAACGATCCTGCCTCCGGGAAGATCACTTTTGGTACTCCGGCCGGCCTTTCGCGTTCGTTTCCGGTCACGGCTTTCGAGGAGGAGGATATCTAGACCTAGAAATTGGCGCCGTTTCAAGTTAACGGCGGCTTCCGTTAATTAACAGCGTATGAATGCCTTATTAGATCTTAAATGCGTTTAGTAAAAAGTGTTACTGGTATGTTTGAATTTGAGTCGCAGTTTCTTCTATGGTTATAATGTTCGAATTAAATTTCCAATTTGAGTTGTAGTGGCAATTTCAGAGCCAGTAATAAAGCTAGTATTAGAAATACAGTACTCGGTATAAGTGTAATAATAATATTTGGCATCTGATTGTGATGGAAACTGGAATTTCGAGTTGTCGTGTAGTAATATTTGGAGATTGATTGTGATTATATACTCCCTCCGGTCCAAAATAACTGTCACTTTTGGATCAAAATTTTGGTCCAAAATAATTGTCACTTTTGAGTTAAATGTCTCTCTTATCTTTGCATTGAAACTTGTTCTCTTTTATTAATTATCTTAGTGTGAGACATTAATGTAAGAAAGTTGCCCACTTAATAAGGGTAAAGTTAGAACTTTTGTCACTAAATCATGATAATTATTACATTTCTTAAGACTTGTGCAAATGAAAAAAAAGATAGTTATTTTGGACCGGAGGGAGTATTGAATTTATCGGGTTGACGTGTAGTAATAGTTGGAGTTTGATTGTGATTATATTGAATTTATCGGGTTGACCTGAATAAATTTGAGAAAACTACCATAGGTCCTCATCCTAAGCCTAACTACCACCTAGTCCAACCCAATATTTCCATCTACCATTTAGTCCAATATTTGATATTAAACTATCACAGGGTCCATTAATATTATCAAATCCCGAAACTATCCCTTATCCAAATAAAACCTCCCCCTCCCCTCTCCTCGCATTTTAACACGCACTCTTTGATCTCGTATTCTCTCTCTACAATCCCATCGTCAACGACCTCCTCTCCAACTCCGGCGACCATCTCCTTTCTCCGACCAGATCCGAGCATCTCATTACCCTACCTGCCTCAGGTCGATCCGTTCCCACCACCCTCCTCTGGCGATGCTCTCTTCCGACGACGACGACCCAACAGATCCAGTCAATTCAAATTCCGGCGACCATCTCCTTTCTCCGAACAGATCCGACCAGATCTGAGCATCTCACTACCCTACCTGCCTCAGGTCGATCCGTTCCCACCACCCTCCTCCAGCGATTCTCTCTTCCGACGACGACGACCCAGCAGATCCAGTCAATCTATCTCTCTCTCCCTAGTGCGAACCCTCTGCTCCGTCCACTTTCTTCCATGCCGGCAACTCTAATCCAGTCGCACCCTGGCCGATCTTGCAGCTGCAGCACAGATCCAGCAGATCCAGTCTATCTCTCTCTGCCCCTAGTGCGCATGACGGGAAAAAGTTTAATACATTTTGCTTGATGTTAATTTTTTGTTGAAAGTGTTATATTCTGTGCTTGTGGCTTAGATTCTAGCTGCTACATTTGGTTTAAATCTCAAATTTTGTGTGTGTGTGTGTGTGTGTGTGTGTTACATGTGAGTTTGTGTACAATTTTGTGATTGAATAATGGGTATCTTTAATTTTGAGAAAGTATGAAGAATGTTTTGGTGGTTATGTGCTTGGTGGTCAACTGATCATTTTCTAGCTGTTTGGTTTGGTGGTTATGTATGTTGTAATTGCGTTTAGTTGTGCACTGGAGTCGAGAGTCGATCGTGTTCTTAGTAGTTTAGTTGATAACTGTAAATTTACTGATTAGTTCACAGTTGTTTGGTCACTGGAGTCGATCGTATTCTTAGTAGTTTAGTTGACAACTGTGAACTTACTAATTATTTCACAGTTTTTTGGTCGCCGGATTCGATCGTGTTCTTAGTAGTTTAGTTGACAACTGTGAACTTACTGATTATTTCACAATTGTTTGGTCGTCGGATTCGATCGTGTTCTTAGTAGTTTAGTTGACAACTGTGAATTTACTGATTAGTTCACAGTTGTTTGGTCGCCGGAGTCGATAGTGTTCTTAGTAGTTTTAGTTGACAACTGTGAACTTACTGATTAGTTCACAGTTGTTTTGTCGCCGGAGTCGACCGTGTTCTTAGTAGTTTTAGTTGACAACTGTGAACTTACTGATTAGTTCACAGTTGTTTGGTCGCCGGATTCGACCGTGTTCTTAGTAGTTTTAGTTGACAACTGTGAACTTACTGATTAGTTCACAGTTGTTTGGTCGCCGGATTCGATCGTGTTCTTAGTAGTTTTAGTTGACAACTGTGAACTTACTGATTAGTTCACAGTTGTTTGGTCGCCGGATTCGATCGTGTTCTTAGTAGTTTTAGTTAACAACTGTGATCTTACTGATTAGTTCACAGTTGTTTGGTCGCCGGAGTTGGTCACTAGGGTTAGTGATTTCTTAGTAGTTCATTTGATAACTGAGAACTTACTGATAAATTCTCAGTTGTTTAGACGCCGGAGTTGGTCATCGGAGTTGTTTAGTTAACAATTGAGAACTTACTGTTAAGTTCTCAGTTGTTTGATCGCCGGAGATGGTCGCCGGAGTTGTTTAGTTGACAACTGAGAAGTTACTGATAATTTATCAGTTGTTTAGTCGCCTGAGATGGTGGTCATCGGAATATGGTTGCCGAAGTTGGAGGTCGGCCGTTTACATTGATTTTGGTCGCCGGAAAATGGTTGTTGAGAAAAAGTCGCTCGAGAAAGTCGTCGGAATATGGTCCCTGGGAAAATGGTCGCTGTTAAAGTCGCCGGAAAATGGGCGTTGTAAAAGTCGTCGAAAAAATGGTCGCCGGAAAAGTCGTCAGAAAAAGGTCGTCGGAAAATAGTCACCGGAGGTGGTCGCCGGAAAATGGTCGCCGGAGAAGGTTGGGATGGGTGGTGGCCAAAGGTGGTCATGGTAGTTGGAGAGAGCAAGTGAAATGATGGAGGGAGTGGCATTAATGTAATTTTTCATCATTTAGTAAGGGCATGAATATCCTTTTAATAACCCTTGGACTAGGTGGTAATATTTCAAATTCCACGTCCTAAGTGGTAGTTTTCATTAGGATGAGGGACTAAATGGTAGTTGCCCCAATAAATTTAGAGGTGGTCTCTTGTGAGAACACCTAGATCCGTCTCATAGAAGAGACGGGTTGACCCATGACCTATATACAACTTTTTCCGTGAAGTGTAGGATCCCAACCCATGCTCCACTCAAAATCTGCACGATCCATTAGCCCAATTTTTTTAATTTTTTTTTTCCAGAAAAAAAATTCGTTTTTTTTAGTTTATATATATATATATATATATATATATATATATATATTTTACTGTTTTTTTCGTTTGCCAAAAGTAATACTTAGTATAACTAAATGTAACAACTGTGTTACTTATAAAGTAACATTGTTTATAAGTAAACGTAACACCAGTTAAAAAAAAAAACTCATTTACTCATCTTTCAACTGTAATACTAACTATAAATACGTGTAACACTAACAATAACTAAATGTAATTATCGTTATACTGAAATGTAATAGTGTTTTTCTAGTTTTTTTTTTTGAGTATTTTGATTTTATTTTTTGAAAGAAAGTAACATTTGAAAAATAACAACTTATCTACATGAATGTAATTATTTGTACAAGTAAATATAACACTTTAGTAGATGATATTGTAACAAATTTCTATAGATAATGTAATACTTTTACATGTATTGATAAATTTAACCCATTGTAACTTATTATTTGAAAGTATATGGATATACTATTATACAAGTAAACGTAACTGTTTTGCAATGTTATTATACAAGTAAAATGTACCATTCGCTTAAAAATTGTTACTTTCTTATTTTTACAATGTTACTATCACAAGTGTTTTTAGTTCTAAAGTGTAAATGGTTGAATTATTACTTTTCTATACATATGTGTTACAATTATATGTATAAACACTGTTGCATATAAGCAACACGTTCGTTACATTTTAGTTATAATAAGTACTCCCTCTGTCCCAGACTAAAGTTCTTATTTTCCTTTTTGGTTTGTCCCAGACTAAGGTTTTTAGTTGCTTTATTACCTAAAATAGACTATGGGACCCACTTGTCATTCTCACAACAAAAACTCCCTACCCACTTTATCTTTCCTACTTTCTCTTACTTACTTTTTCATACTCATAACATTTACTTTTTCTTAATCTCCGTGTAAAGTCAAACTAAGAACCTTAGTCCGGGACGGAGGGAGTATTACTTTTGGCAAATGAAGAAAATATAAAGAAAAACATTGTTACTTTTATGTATATATGTATTACTTTTATGTATACAAACTGTTACATATAAGTAACACGTTTGTTACATTTAGTTACAGTAACTATTACCTTTGGCAAACCGAAAAAATATCAAAAAAATAATATAAAAACTAAAAAAAAACATTTTTTTTTCATTCCCGCGGCTCATGGGTTTGGGTCGTGGGTCTGGGTCATGGGTCAAAAATGACCCGTCTCTACTATGGGACGGATCATGGTGTTCTCATACGAGTTTTTGTCTTTAAATAAATACTCCCTCCGTCCCAAAATGATCTTCTCATTTTGGCATTTTTCATTGTCCCAAAAAAAAATTCACATTTGTACAACCTAGGCTTAAAAGTGGCCAAACAAAACATGACTAGTGAATCAAGTGTTCATATCCTTAAAAAATTTGAATAATCAAATGTGAAGATCATTTTGGGACGGAGGGAATATGTACCAATATAACATCCATGTAACACTTTATTTAGAAACCGGTAATAGTAGCAACAGTTTCATGCTAAACTCGGTAGTGGCACTACCGTTTTTTGTCTGTTTTATTCTCCCTCTCCAATGGTAACAATTACAAGAAAAATGGTAATAACAATAATGGTTTTGTTATACACACCAGTAAATCTTATGAAGACACCCGTGCGATAAGACGAATACCATTACAAACTTATTTTTTGCTCATCCAGTTAGCATTGAATTTCTACGTGCATTCCCATATGTCATATTGATGGATTGCATTTACAAGACTAATAGGTACAAGTTACCTTTGCTTGAGATTGTAGGTGTGACATCAACACAAATGACCTTCTTAATTGCTTGTGCTTACTTAGAGTCTGAGAAAGAAGACAACAACACTTGGGCATGCGGTGCATTGAAATATCTGATGGATGAATCATGTCTTCCTAATGTTATTGTCACCGATAGAGAACTTGCTTTGATGAATGCAATTCAGACAACGTTCCCTACAACAAGCCATTTTCTTTGTCGGTGGCACATTAACAGAAATATTGCAGCGAATTGCAAAAAAAAAAATCTGAATACAAAAAAAATTTGGGATGAGTTTAATCTTTGTTGGAATTTATTGGTGGGTGCTGAAACAGAGGAAATGTTCAATGACTGGGTACGCCAATTAAACGCTCAATTTAGTGGATATCCTGCGGCTGTGAAGTATGTCATGGATCAATGGATTGTGCCATACAAAGATAGATTTGTCACTTGTTGGACAAATCAGGTTATGTACTTTGACAACTTGACAACAAACATGTATATTTATGTAGCCTTATTTTTTATATTTTATTCAATTTATTAAACACATATTAAGTAAATATTTTACATATGTTAGGGCAGAGGGTCAACATGCCGTGTTGAAAAAACAACTTGGGACGAGTCAAGGATTGTTTGAGACATGTTGGCTTCAAATGCATAAACTCATAGAGACATCACATGTTGTGTTGCAATTACGCACTCTTTCGAGAAAAGCAGGATTATAGTTCTACATAAATTCAAATCGTCCATGTTTAGTGAGCTACGAGGTATGGTCTCTTTGCATGCGTTGACTTTGATGCTTAATGTAATGAATTGTCTAGGGGAGAATGGTGTAGATGTGTTGTTATGCCGGTGTCATTTGAGATTGACATGCGGACTTCCTTGTCCACACGAGCTTACGGAGTATTTAAGATCGGGCTTACCAATCCCCCTTAGTGATGTACATGCTTACTGGAGGAAGCTAGACTTCGTGCTGGTTACAATTATGATGATGATGTTGAACAAGAACCGCGCAATCGATATGAAGAGTGTAAGAGTAATCTTGATGTAAGATTTGAGAAAGCTCAACAAATTAAGAAAACTTTAATTGTGAGAAGATTGACAGAGTTTTGCTACCCCGAAACAACTATGGTTAGTGAGCTCGAAGTGAAAATCAATAACAAAGGTCGACCTAAGGGGGCTAAAGCTAAGTACGAAAAATCAACCAAACGTGATCCTAGCTACTTTTAGTATGTGGAGCCTTTAAAAGATAGTTGTTCAGTGGTTGAACCTTTTGCTTACATCGACGTTGATGCATATCAATCTTCTCCAAATATCACATCAAAGCCAAAGTTACAAGTAAATATCTTACTTGCTATTTATTTTGTTTACTTTAGTTTTCATACGATAACATTGTGTTATATATCCGTCCAACTGATTTTGGTTTCATTTGTTCTAAATTCACAGCATGTGCGTAAAAAAACTCGTAGGGAGTCCAAACCACCTGCGAATGCAAAAAAAAAAAACTTTTTCAATAACATATAATTTTTAATTATATATATATATAGGTAGGTAGGTGCTCAAATGAGAACCTAAATATTGTGAGAACCGTGAGAACTTGGATACATTAGGTAAGAACCTAATGTATCCAATGTATCCAAGTGAACCATTGGATATATTAGTTTTTACCTAATGCATCCAATGTATCCAATGGTTCACTTGGCGGGGTCATTAGATGTCATGTCTTGGGAGAATCTAGCACGCAACCACTCGAGTTTAATGTACGAACCCTTAACAGACAATGCTCCAGTAGCCTCCCTTTTAGACACTCCCAACAATTCTGTTGGTCCCAAAGGGGCAACAAGGGTATGAAAAATGCTAGAGGGGAGGGGGTGAATAGCGTTTTAAAATTCTTTTCAAACCCTTTTGCAAATCAATGGCTTATGCGCACAGTTCTCAAATAAGCTAAGTATAGCGTGCAGTGAGAGTGTGAAATGCACAGCGGAAGTTTAAGCAGCTACTGCGCAGGAAAAGGCTGCGCAGAGATAAAAACGCACGCGCTAAGTTTTGGCTTAAAGTGTTGGATAAAAAGGATTCTAAGGCAATAAGCAATAAATAACACTGCAGCAATAATAGCAATCTGATAAGATCAAACAAAGCAGTAATTCAAAAATGATTAAGCAGTAAATAAATACCGAGAATAAATAACAAGCTATTTGGAGAGGTTCGATCGATGAAAGATCTACGTCCTCTACCAAGATGGTTAATCTTGGATTTTCTAATGGAGAGATTTATATTGATGTGAGGAGATTTTACAAGATTACAATGAATCAAAACTCAAATCAAAATCTATTCTATGAAGAACAAATCCTAGACTAAACCGGTGTATCTCAAGAAGTAGGATCTAAATGATCGAAGCTTCAAGAGGTGTGTGTGTGTGACATAAATTCTGGCCTCTATGAATCTATGAGATGAAGGGCATGAAGAATTCTGGTGATACAAGGCTTTAGGATCTGAGCAGGAGTTTGAAGGTATGAAGGTTTGAAGGTTGATCTTGAATCTGGGAATATAAGAAGCAATCTTCAGAACTTCAAAGATATTAGTAAGCACAAACTCTATCAACTTGGAAATGAAGATGAGCAGGCTATTTATAGCAGAGAGCTTAAAACTAGCCGTTGGAGCTCTGAGCAAAGACGATGAGCTGGCAAAATATGATTGGTGAGCAGATGTCCTTTATAGCCGTTGGGGCTCTGATCAAGGTTGATGACTTGGCATAATATGATTGGTGCGCAGGTGATATAGAGCCGTTGGAGACAGAGCATGAAGACCAATTTAAAAAGCTTCTTCTAGAAGGTTAACAGCTGTCTTTGCTTGAAATATTTCTCTTGAGCGCATCTCCACCGTTGGATCTGCTGAGAGTGCTTGCTTCGTCGTTTCTGCACACCTAAGCACTTTAATAAGCGTACATCTTCAAAGCGTTTTCCAAGTTAGGTGATCTGAATGCATCAAAAACTGAGCAAGATAGAATGCTGCGCAGGAGAGACCTGCGCAGTGGTGTACTGCGCAGAGTAGTCCTGCGCAGAGACCACAGACTTGCTTAGATCTTCATTCCTTTTCGCTCCGAGTCCTATATTCTAAGCCTATCGTATAAAATGGACTAAGCTAAAAATTAAAGTTATAAAACTTCTTACATAGGGTCCTAAAATCCATAAAATATTAATAGGTGATGGTTTCAATCAATTCTAACATAAGTAGGAGGGTTAATAAATAAGCATACCCAACAATCTCCCCCTAAATGATTGATGCCATTACCTACTATAGCAAAGGCAATTCATTGTACTTGATAATAACATGTCCATAAAAATGAAAATGGTAAAACATGTCTCAAGTCAATGTACACGCTAGCCAATGCTATAGATTTCTAGTCTATCCAAAAGATTAACTTACAAAGAGGGAAAGACAGAAATATCATTCAGCACATACAAATAATATGAGTTTTAGTTTAAGTATGCGTTTAAACTTCATGCGTAGAAAATATGAGCAGTTAAGATTATGCGCATGAGGTGAAATAATGCAATCATTGTTCCACAAACGAAGAGTTTGAAATGAACAAGATTTTGGAAGCTAATGATGCGATTTTTCTCATTAAAACTTGAAATGTAAAGAGTTGCAGATTACAAGTTTGAATAAGAAAAACAAAATGCGCACAAAAAGGAATACCTTGCGCAAAAAAAAATTTACATAGAACCTAGTCTATGTTGATCCGGTGCAGGGCTTCGCGCAGCTCATTCTGCAGACAGTTGAACTTATTCATAAGTTCAATCTTCAGTTCTTGAAACCTTTCTCTGAATGCCACAGCCTCACCAACATAGGTAGACATTCCTCTGCGCATATCTCTGTTGTCTTCTCACAGCTCTTGGAAGTTGCCTCTGTACTGCACTTGATGTCCAGTGATCTGGTTGAAATATGACTGCTCCGCAGCTTCAATGGTGTTAATGACGGTGGCCTGCATTGCTTCGAGTCTTTGGTCAGTGTGGAGGCGCTGAGTGTTCACGCTGGCTTGAATATCGAACATAGCTTGATCCATCCTAGCGTTGAATCCATCAGCGAAATCAGTCATCGCTTGAGTTATGCACTCCCTGACACTTTCCATATTAAGCGCATTGGCATGCTCAGGACCACCTTGTTCCACTTTCTCCAACATCATTGCTTCCAACCCGGCAAACCCTTCATGCAACCCATCGGCCAAGCTCTTGCGCAGACGCATAAGCAGTCCTATAAACCCATCGTTGATAGCGGTATAGGTGCAAACATTTTCAAGCATCCCAGCTATTGACTTCAGAGAGTCCAGAACCATTTGATCTAAAGCATCAGGGACGCGTTGCGCAGAGGGGCCGAAAGGACCTGCGGAGGTACTTGCCTTTGATACATTCTCCCCCTTAATGGCAGCAATCTCTATACGCTGCGCATCAAGTTGTTCCTGAATGGCTGACTGTGCAGTAATAAGTTGAGCCATTTGGGACTGTACAACTACCTGATTTACTTGGATAGTATTCAGAGCTTGGATAATTTGGCGCAGGTCTGCAGAGGAAGAGAGAGAGGAGGTAGATACGGTGGGAAAAGCAGGAAAAACGGAAGGAGCAGCTTGTTCTGAGGTAGGAGGAGGAGTCTTTTTGGGAGGAGAGTGTTTAGGTGAGGGTAGTTTAGGAGAGAGATGAATAGGATCAGCAGCAGGAGACCTATGCGTAGATGAGTGCGTGCTGCTGCTATCTGTATCAGTTGTGCGCACATCCCCTTCCTTTTCACCTTCAGGAGGATCAACAGCAGTTCGCTGCGCAGCATCATCGGCCTGCGCAGACTTGGTAATTTCCTCATCCTCATCTTCCAAGTCCAATCCATCATGTAGGACAGAGGTGCCAGGTTGAGTATTTCCAACCGGAATATTGAGGCGTTGGAAGGCACTTGATGGTTCAGGAGAAGGTGGATCCGTAGCTTTTGGTTGTCCCTTCATAGTGCTGCGCACAACTTGTTTCTTGCGCGGAGTTCGAAGAGGAATATCCTTAGTAGGTGCAGCAGCAGGGGCCTTGGCAGGTGTACTGGAGTCGGGAAAAGCTTCATCCATCCAGTCATCACTATCTCCTTTACCCTGAGCAGGAGGCCCTTCAGCAGCCTTCAAATCTTGCTCCCCCTACGCGGTATCATCCGCAGCATCAGCATCAGCAGCAGTCTCATCCATTCGAGACTCGCTGTCTTCTTCAACCATAGCCGCCGCAGGAGGAAGTCTGGTAAATGCAGACTTTTTCTTGGTTTTTGGAGGAGAGGGAGCAGGCGCAGGAGGATCTTTGCGCTTCTTTGAAGGCTTGGGGGCTGGAGGTGGTAAGTCAGATCCTATTTTAATGCCAGCAGTTGACCTGACATTAGGAATTTCCTTCACCTTTTTTGGCACAGGATCTGCTATACCTTTGCCTTTGCGTTTTGCCTGCGCAGCTGCCGTTTCATGTTCAGCAGGCGCAGTGGCCTTTGAAGGATGCGCGACAGTTTTCTTTGCCTTGGGTTGAGGGGCGTCATCATTATCATTATCACTATCAACCCAACCTTCCTTGTTTGGGCTGGTGTCCTTGTTCCAGATCTTGCGATAGTCACCGCGACCAATTTCACTGCGTAGTGAGTAGAGGTGAGAGATGGAATAGGTCTTGGTGCACGGAACTTTGAGTTCAGGACGCTTCTGCATGAAGGTGCGCAGCTCAGAGACATTCATTAGATACTTAGATAATAGCCTACAGTGAGTTCTGTACTTGGCTACTTTCTTGTCCATGCGCTTGTCATAACTCTCCGACGCATCCCATAGCTCATCAAAAAGAACAGAGGACTAGTCTAGAGCATCGCCATTATAAACCGCAGCGCAATAATCCCACTGCTTGGAAATGAACTTGCCCTTATTTCCATTTTTTCAGTTTACCGAGTCCCCGATAATGGTGCACAGGTGATACATCACCTCACCAAATTCCTTGCGATCATGAACGCTCCACTTCTTTACAAGAGTGGGTTTCCCAACCAGTTTCTGCGCAAGCTTGTTCTGTTTAGATTTAGAATAGACTTCTGGCGCATCATCAACATTAAATTCGCAAAGCTTCTTAAGTGATGCAGGAACAATGCACACTGAATAATTCTGAACAACTGAGCGGATAACATCAATCTTTGCTCGGGTTTTCTTGTGCGTCATGGTGACTCTCTCTGTGTTTTCAAAGAACTCGTCTACAAGAGAGGGGACATAGAAGTCCTGATCTAGTGTAAAGAGAGGTAAGATGCTGGAGGAATCCATAAGATGAACAATCCTGCATCCGACAGCGTCTTTGTGTAGCGCAGCAAGATCTAATTCCCAGCCTTGTAGGAAATAAAAAGAGTTCTGCGCAAAACAAGAAATAGTTTAGACAAAAATCACGCATGGAGCGAAGCGCATGCGCAGATACACGTATGCGTAGCATCTCCATACAAGGGACGAAAGTTACAGTAATACGCAAAAACAAGTAACTATGCGCAAAAGCACAAACACTAAAAAATTCTTATGCGACCCAAATCATAAGAGAATAATAAGAACTTGATGAACACGGAATAATAGAACATGAACACGAAGAACACCAAGAACATCAAAAAATAAGGATTGACCAAAATGGACAGAAAGCATATCGAAATAACCGCATTTTAGAGATGAAAACGACTTAAGAAAACAATATTTCCAAAAAAAATGACATTAAGCCCAGAAATCGAGAATAACTGTTCGACTGCCTAGGTGGTTTTCGAACGAAATTTTTTGCAAAAAACATATGAAAACAGTATTGATCGTGAAATAAAGTAGATATAAATGTAGATCAGAGAGAGAAGAACCCAAAACAACAAACGATTTTGAAAATGATTTAACAATGAGAGAAAAATTGAAAAAGGGAGTTTTAAGAACTCGAGACTCAACAATGGCGGATTGACAGAAAATGAGTTCAAGGGTTAGAAATTGTTACCATGTCGTCGACGGTCTTAGCTTCTGGTGGAGGAACCTCTTCAACTGGTTCATGGACCTCAAAAACTACCTTAGCTTTTGATTTTTGGGGAGCCATTTAAATGGTACGAGGGGTTTTGAAATGAGGAAGAAAGAGAAGAGATTTGAAGAGATTGAAAGGAAAGTCAAAGAGAAAGAAAGAGGAAATGATTGGGAGTTGGAGAGTAGGTTGCAGAGGAGAGAAAGGGATGAATTTGTGAAAGAGGAGAGTGAGCAGGGGAGAGAGAAAAAGAAGAGTCAAAAGGTTTTATACCAAAAAAAGAAAAGGCGTATGACGTCAGCGAGGCGGTTTGGTGAAAGGCGGCGAATTTGGTGAAAAATGCAGAGGCGCACGATAGCGAAGCGACGTGGCCGAATAGGGAACGCGCGTGCGCAGACCTGACGCGTGCGTGTGTCAGCAGGTCTAGGCAGGTCACAGTCATATCAACTCCCTCATAAATGTTGCTCAGGGAACCTAACAGGCGCTATCATCAATGGCCGTATGCATTAATGATAATGGGACATGCGCAGGGGCAAAAGCGTAATTTCCCAAGAAAATAAAATAAAAATTAAGGTGAGGGAAAAATTTAATTGCACAAGTACCCTTGTGAACTAAGCGTTGACTTTTCAGTCAGGGACCTATGTGTAATTTCTAATAAATAGAAGACTTACCTGCGATCCAAGAAGTGTGCGCATGTTAAAATCATGCGCAGAGCTTTAAATAGCGCAAAAGATTCTTAAAAAAATTAACATTAGTGTCATGCACAAATGAAGTATTGCGCAAGGGTTGCGCAGACGCATGGATCTTGACCTATGATGAACACTATCAAGCAAACACAAGATTATTAGTATTAATAGATCATATGGACAAGTTAGCTAAGTTCAAGCATACCCATTTCTCCTCTCAAGAATACAAATCTCTTGGCGTCAAGAGTCTTTGTAAGGATATCAACAATTTGATTATCTGTTCCCACGTGCTATAAATGAATGTTTCCTTTTTCCACGTGATCCTTGAGAAAATGATATTTGATGTCGATGTGCTTTGTCTTTGAATGCATGACAGGATTGTTGGAGACTGCTATGGTGGACATATTGTCGCAGAAAATTGGGCAATTTCCTTCATGAATTCCATAGTCCACCAATTGTTGATTCATCCATAGGATTTGGCAGCAGCAGCTTCCAGCAGCAATGTATTCAGCTTCTGTAGTGGAGATGGACACAGCAGCTTGCTTCTTGCTTGCCCACGCAACAAGTCGATTTCCAAGGAAATGACAAGTTCCACTTGTGCTCTTTCTGTCAATTGTGCATGCTGCGTAGTCTGCATCTGAATAACCTAGCAAATCGAAATTCGAATCTTTGGTGTACCAAAGTCCAAGGTTAGCAGTTCCAGAAAGATAACGAATAATGCGTTTAACAGTAGTTAAGTGCGCTTCTCTAGGGTCCGCTTGATAGCGCGCACAAACACAAACACTAAACATGATATCTGGCATACTAGCAGTAAGATAAAGGAGAGAGCCAATCATAACTCGATATAAAGTTTGATCAACTTTTTTCCCTTTTAAGTCTTTGTCAAGCTTATTTCCCGTGGCCATTGGAGTGTCGTATGCTTTAGCATTTTCAAGTCCAAATTTCTTGATTAGGTCTCTTGTGTACTTGGCTTGATTTATGAAGATGCCATCATTCAATTGCTTGATTTGAAGTCCGAGGAAGAATGTGAGTTCTCCCATCATGCTCATTTCAAACTTGCTTTTCATGAGCTTCTCAAAGCGCTTATAAAGTAACTCATTAGTAGAACCAAATATAATATCATCGACATAAATTTAAACAAGTAAAGAGTGATCATTATACTTAGCTATAAAAAGAGTTGTATCGATTTTACCGCACTTGAAGCCTTTCTCTAGTAGGAATTTTGATAGAGTATCGTACCATGCTCTTGGAGCTTGCTTAAGTCCATACAAAGCTTTCTAAAGCTTGAAGACGTGATTTGGAAATCTGCTATCTTCAAATCCAGGAGGTTGAGCTACGTAGACCGTCTCTTAGAGTTCTCCGTTGAGAAATGCACTCTTCACATCCATTTGATAAAGCTTGAATTTCTTGTGAGAGGCATAAGCTAAGAAAATTCTGATAGCTTCTAGTCTTGCTACAGGCGCAAATGTTTCATCATAGTCGATTCCTTCCTCTCGCCTATAGCCTTGCGCAACCAACCTTGCTTTGTTCCTGGTGATGCTTCCATTCTCATCCATCTTGTTTCTGAATACCCATTTTGTACCAATAACTCCTTGGTCATGAGGTCTGGGTACTAAGGTCCAAACCTTGCAATGCTCAAATTGGTTAAGCTCTTCTTGCATAGCAGTAACCCAGCTTGAATCTTGGAGCGGTTCATCAATCTTCTTTGGTTCGATTTGAGAGATAAAGGAGTGATATTCATCATCAAAGTTTGATGCTCTCCTAGTACGAACCCCTACATTGAGATCACCAATGATGTTTGAAGTTGGGTGATCTCTAACTTCACGAACCTCGGGAGGTAAGTTAGGTTGAGTAGCAGGAATACGAAGATCTTCAATGGGTACTTCATTAGCTCCAGCATCAAGATCATCAAAGGTGATTTGCTGAAGCGGAGAAACATCATGCGCAGGAAGGGGTGTCTGCGCATCAGGAGTCGTCACTTCTGGCGCAGCATCCGGATTTGGCGCATGGGATGGACTTGCTTGATTCTGATTGTGATCATCTTGATTATCATTCTGCGCAGGTGCAGTTTGTGGCTGCGTACCTGTCTCAACATTCTCAGCAGAATCATCAGAATAATTTGGAGCCAAATGTGGCTCAAGGAGAGAATGTTCATAAAAAATAACATTTACAGATTCAACAATTACTAGAGTAGTTCTATTAAAAACACGAAAATCTTTAGAATGTTTGGCATACCCAACAAAAATACCTTCATCTGCTTTGGCATCGAATTTACCTCTATGATCTTTGCCGTTGTAGAGGATATAGCATTTGCAGTCAAAAATCTTGAAGAAAGCGATGTTGGGCGCTCTTCATCTCCATAGTTCATATGGAGTTTTGTTGTAGGTTTGTTGATGAGGGATCTATTTTGAGTAAAGCAAGCAGTGTTGACAGCTTCTCCCCAGAAATACCCTGGAAGCTTAGCTTCCGCTAACATAGTCTTTCCAGCCTCAATCAACGTGCGATTTTTTCTTTCCACAACGCCATTTTGTTGAGGAACTCCAGCAGCAGAGAAATTGTGATCAATTCCATGGTCATCGCAGTATTGAGCAACACCGTTATTCTTGAATTCAGTTCCATTGTCTGATCTCACGCTCACGATGTCGTCTTCCTTTTGAGTTTGGAGCTTTCGAAAGAGAGCAGTCAAGATATCATAGCAGTCTTCTTTGGATATCATCATTTCGACCCATGTATATCTTGAGTAGTCATCCACCACAACTAAAGTATATTTGTTTCCTCCAATGCTCGTGGTGGTGACCGGTCCAAACAAGTCCATGTGAAGCAGTTGTAAACATTTGGAAGTTGAGGAGGCAATCTTGCTGGAGAAAGACTGCTTAGGTTGTTTACCGAGCTGGCATGCTGCGCATTTTCTGTCATGATGGTTAGCTACTTTGGGAAGTCCTTTGACAAGATTTTCCCTTCCTAGCTTAGCCAAATACTTAAAGTTCAAATGACTTAAGCGCTTATGCCATAGCCAGCTGCTTTCACTTACATTCTTTGCTACAAAACAGAGATTAGTGACAGAATTTATAGTGGTAAGATTAATAATGTAAATATTAGTCTTACGAGTCTCTGTGAGCAAAGTTAGTCAGGATATGCCATCTTTGATATAGCAGTGCGTTGCAGTGAAGTGACATTCCAAACCTTTATCACAGAATTGTGATATGGAGAGCAGGTTGTGCTTGAGACCTTCTACGAGCGCAACTTTCTCAATGCACACATTATCATTTCTGATTCTTCCATATCCAACTATGTGCCATTTGTTGTTATCTCCAAAAGTTACAGAGGGACCTCTTCCTTCATGCACATCTTCAAGAGCGGTGACATCTCCAGTCATGTGTCTAGAACATCCACTGTCGAGGTACCATATATGCGCTTTAGCTTGTGAAGAGTGCGCAGTGAAGCAGGAGACCTGAAAAGTAGACATTAAAAACGCAGGTTCCCTTTATTCTTGGGTCCTAGAGTTAGCAACTTTTGACAACCCACTCCTGTCTGACCTTAGGATTTTTACGTCCCTTGGCATTAGGAGTAAATCGTAAAAGGCATTCTGCAGCCTTGTGACTTAACCCATCACACACAAAACAATGATGTAAGCCACTTATAGATTGGGTTTTTACAAACTCTTTATTTTTCTTTGGCTTAGCATTCTGAACTGGAGCAGTTGAACTAGCTTTGACAAATATCATTTTCTGAGGTTTGGGTGCGCTTTTCTTAAGAATGCGCATCTGGCGTTGGGGCGCATGGCTTTCATGCGCATGACCCTTTTGCGCAGATTTGACATTCGAAGTTGAAGCGCAACCATAGTCAGAATATGAGAAATCATGCGCAGATTCAACTTTAGCCTTACCCTTGGCTTTACCAGTTTGCTTCTTTGGGTAGACATAATGGAAATTTTGTCTCTGGACTTTGTCCTGTCCTTTACCCATTGAAGCAGAATGCTTTGCTTTAGGAATTTCAATAGTTTGCTGTGGTGTAAAATCCTTTTCTCTTTCAGAGCAAACGGCGCATTTAAAGTTGTCACTAGTTGAGAACCCCAAGCCTTCCTTATCTCCACTGGCTTTTTGGGATTCTAGAATTTGATCCATAGTGACACGAGATTTGGTCCACTCATTAGTGATCTTTGTGAGATCATCTACTTGAGCAGCCAACTCTTCGTTTCTTACTTTAAATAACGCATTTTGATCTGTCAAGAAATGGTTCTTTTCAGTAAGAGGAGTCATGCTCTTAATCTGCTCCTTAAGGAGGGCGTTTTCAGATTTTAAAAGAGTTTTCTCTGTCTTAAGCTGTGAAATTTCTCCAATTGATAAGTCCACTGCTTCTTTCATAGAATTAAATCTTTTGATTACCTTTTCAGCTTGTTGAAATACAGACTCGTGTTCAGCAGTAGGGTCATTCTCTTTTACAATTTCAGCAGGAATTTCAAGAGATTCTTTACGCGGAGGAGCAGCTACAAATTTCTTTGATAGGTCTGCTCTGGCAACTAAGTACTTGCCATTCTGTCTGCTTGGAGTCAGATGTCCCATTTCCACCATTTCTGTGATGGTGGGACCTTTCTTCTGAATTATACTTGGCGCAACCTTTGTGTCCGTATCGGGATCATTGTCTGAATCGCTATCAGCATCAGCATTGGCCACCAAGCAGAGCAGTCCATCCTCAGAGTCATCATCACTGTCTTCAGCATCAGTCTCTATCCAAGTCTTCAGTTCCTTTTATGCGCAGTCTTCTTCAGCAATCATTCCGCGCTGCTTTGATGATCTCTGCGCAGTATTTCTCTTCATGTACTCAAATTTTGGAGTAGGGCATTTTGAAGCAAAATGACCGGGCTTTCTGCAGTTGTAGCAGACCAAGTCTTCATCTTTCTTTGAGTCTCTGCCACGAGAGAATTTAGCTGGAGCTTTACTTGAGGATCCTGGCTTGGAGAATTTCCTGAACTTTTGAAATCGTTTTACGAACATGGCGAAATCATCATCATCCATTTCTAGTAGAGAGGAAGTAGAGACTTTGTCTGAGGTTTGAGCAGGCGCAGGTTCCTTTTGCGCAACATAGGAAACAAGTTTTCCTTTGCCATCAGTTTCGTCAATTCGATCAAGTTTTAGCTGATACACTTTTAAGTTTGCGTACAAGCTGCGCAGTGGCCAAGTATCTAGAAATCCAGAATCTTCCAGATGACTTGCCTTGTGCACATATCTGGAACCTAGCGCATCTAAGAATTGAGAATTGACTTCTTTATTAGTGAATATGGTTCCAAGAGATTTACAAGAGTTTACAACAGCACAGAAGCGATCATAGGTTTGTCTCAAGGTTTCACCATCCTTTCTCATGAAGCAGTTGAATTTTCTTTGCACCACAAATATTTTGTTTTCTTTGCTTACTTTGTCTCCATTCACATATCCTTCAATAGCATCCCATAGTTCCTTTGCATTTCCACCGCTCACAATTTGATTGTGCGTGGAGAGGTCTAGAGTGCTAAGAATGATGTTTCTAGCTCTTCCATCGTAGCCAACCCATTTCTTTTCTTCATCGGTCCATTCCCCTTTGGCTTTCTTGATTGTAGGATTATCCTTATTGGTAGCAGCATCTGGATTGGCCTTCATTGGAATGTAGGGTCCTTCAAGAACGATGTCGTGGAGGATCTCGTCGATAGAAGAAAAATGAGTGAGCATGCAGTGCTTCCATATTTAGAAGTGATCTTCATTCAGCACTGGAACATATGAATAGTTAGCCATTGCCCAAGATTTTGAAGCCATCTTGAATCGGCACCCAAGCTGTTAAGCTTGAAAAACAGATACAAGTTTTATGAAGGTGTTTGCTCTGATACCACTTGTTGGTCCCAAAGGGACAACAAGGGTATGAAAAATGCTAGAGGGGGGGGGGGGTGAATAGCATTTTAAAATTCTTTTCAAACCCTTTTGCAAATCAATGGTTTATGCGCACAGTTCTCAAATAAGCTAAGTATAGCGCGCAGTGAGAGTGTGAAATGCACAACGGAAGTTTAAGCAGCTACTGCGCAGGAAAAGGCTGCGCAGAGATAAAAACGCACGCGCTAAGTTTTGGCTTAAAGTGTTGGATAAAAAGGATTCTAAGGCAATAAGCAATAATACTGCAGCAATAATAGCAATCTGATAAGATCAAACAAAACAGTAATTCAGAAATGATTAAGCAATAAATAAATACCGAGAATAAAGAACAAGCTATTTGGAGAGGTTCGATCGATGAAAGATCTACGTCCTCTACCAAGATGGTTAATCTTGGATTTTCTAATGGAGAGATTTATATTGATGTGAGGAGCTTTTACAAGATTACAATGAATCAAAACTCAAATCAAAATCTATTCTATGAAGAACAAATCCGAGACTAAACCGGTGTATCTCAAAAAGTAGGATCTAAATGATCGAAGCTTCATGAGGTGTGCGTGTGTGTGACAGAAATTCTGGGCTCTATGAATCTATGAGATGAAGAGCACGAAGAATTCTGGTGATACAAGGCTTTAGGATCTGGGCAGGAGTTTGAAGGTATGAAGGTTTGAAGGTTGATCTTGAATCTGGGAATATAAGCAGCAATCTTCAGAACTTCAAAGATATTAGTAAGCACAAACTCTAGCAACTTGGAAATGAAGATGAGCAGGCTATTTATAGCAGAGAGCTTAAAACTAGCCGTTGGAGCTCTGAGCAAAGACGTTGAGCTGGCACAATATGATTAGTGAGCAGATGTCCTTTATAGCTGTTGGGA
Source organism: Campanula takesimana (assembly GCA_026119855.1). NCBI lineage: Eukaryota > Viridiplantae > Streptophyta > Magnoliopsida > Asterales > Campanulaceae > Campanula > Campanula takesimana. Next base: position 1,074,261 of record JAOWBW010000200.1, read on the forward strand.
CTCTGATCAAGGTTGATGACCTGGCATAATATGATTGGTGCGCAGGTGATATAGAGCCGTTGGAGACAGTGCATGAAGACCAATTTCAAAAGCTTCTTCTAGAAGGTTGACAACTGTCTTTGTTTGAAATATTTATCTTGAGCGCATCTCCACCGTTGGATCTGCTGAAAGTGCTTGCTTCGTCGTTTCTGCACACCTCAGCACTTTAATAAGCGTACATCTTCAAAGCGTTTTCCAAGTTAGGTGATCTGAATGCATCGAAAACTGAGCAAGATAGAATGCTGCGCGGGAGAGACCTGCGCAGTGGTGTACTGCGCAGAGACCACAGACTTGCTTAGATCTTCATTCCTTTTCGCTCCGAGTCCTATATTCTAAGCCTATCGTATAAAATGGACTAAGCTAAAAATTGAAGTTATAAAACTTCTTACATAGGGTCCTAAAGTCCATAAAATATTAATGGGCGATGGTATCAATCAATTCTAACATAAGTAGGAGGGTTAATAAATAAGCATACCCAACAGGCTCATCAACTTAATAGGAGTAGTTTCAGAATAACTCTTGCCATGGTCCATTAGAATATTACCATAAGTAGGAAGCCCTACAAGGCACATCACATCATCTAATGTGATAGTCATCTCCCCCAAATGGCATATGGAAACTATTAGTTTCCGGATGGCAACGTTCCACAAATGCATTCACCAACACCTTATCTACGTCTGTATAAGAGGTCATTCTAGCAAAGAGTAAACCGGACCTCGAGATGATATCAAAGAATTTGCTAGACAAGTTTCCTTCCAAATCCCACTCAAACATTTTTGTCGTGTGGTTGATACATTTCAAAAGATCTCTCCCTCCACCACCCCATATGGACTTCACAACATGATTATTGTAGGAAACAAGCAGCGATCCGACCGAGGGTCCGCCAGGGAATGGATAAGTATCACCACCTGCATCCTCATTTTCTTGTTCTGATTCTTCCTGCTGTGGTTGGGATTCTTCCTGTTGGGTTTGGAACTGGGTTGAATTTCCATGTCATTCTCACCTTCATTTTGATCGGGGTTTTCAAACTGTTCTTCTTACGATTGAAGGCGTAGTTCTCTTTCTCTCCTAGCGGAAGCAGTAGGACGTCTGGCCCTCCTCATGTATGTTGAATTTGCAAATTTTCATCATTAACATTTATTTTTAGAACAAATATAATAAAAATGACAATAAAATCAAGAAAATTCCATTTCGAAGGCTCCCTTATCATTTATCTCCATCTCCCATGAATAGGGCCCTTAATTGATTCTCTTTCAAGAAAATCCACTTGTAACCACTTGAAAACAATATCTAATGCTTAATGTGTTTCAGTATAAGGAACACACCCTTCATATATGGAGAGAGTACCTTTAGGATTGAGATAAGACAATATATCATGTTAGTACAACCAACATTCATTAACATGCTAGGATATGAGCTCATATGGTAAAACTAATACACACACACACACACACACACACACACACACACACACACACACACACACACACATATATATATATATATATATATATATATATATACTTCTAAATCAAGTAAAAGAAGTTTATTACTCCCTCCGGTCCAAAATAACTGTCACTTTTGGACCAAAATTTTGGTCCAAAATAATTGTCACTTTTGAGCTAAATGTCTCTCTTATCCTTGCATTAAAACTTGTTCTCTTTTATTAATTATCTTAGTGAGACATTAATGTAAGAAAGTTGCACACTTAATAGGGGTAAAGTTGAAACTTTTGTCACTAAGTCAGGGTAATTATTACATTTCTTAAGAGTTGTGCAAATGCAAAAAAAGACAGTTATTTTGGACGGGAGTGAGTACTAGAGTGCCATGATTCCATTAAAATCAAGAAATAAATGCATTGGGTGACCAAAGAAAATTAAAGGCAAAATCTTACAACATAAGCTGGGTGCTTAGACATTCATAGCCCAAACACTTCCAACTTCTACAAAGATATGACTGCATGACCAAATAATGTAAATGGTTTGGCAAGAACCAATCGAAAATCTCCACAAGTTTCGGCATGGTGTGGCCGGAAATAATAAAAATGTTCGGCAAGTAGTGACCGAAATTTGGAAAATGGTTCGGTCACCTCTTGCCTAACCTTGTAGTGTTTTTCGGTCCTGGTTTGCCGAACTGTCATTTTTTCCCAAATCAGATTTACCACCATGTACACAACAAATCTTGTACATAAACACTAAATTCTACACAATTTTAACTAAATAATTGCATAAAGGGAGAGCAAAACTTACTTCCTTTTCCCTTTCCCAAATCTGACATAAAGGTTGAATGTAGTAGCCGCCTTGGTCGCCGCCGTCAACTGGCATCCGCTCCCATTTTTCTCCTCTGTGCGTGAAATTGGGTTTGTGAAATTGGGTGTGTGGAAGTATTTAATTATTGTGTTTTAAGTGGTTGAAGGGTATAATAGGAAGTTTGACAAGTTTGTGTTATTTTGGAAGAGTGGACTTAGCCTTACGGGTGTCTTCATAAGATTTACGGGTGTGTATAACAACACCCTAACAATAACGACTTTAGTTTGGGTACACTTAGGGTTATAATTAAACCAAAATCTTATTAAACCTAAACCTTATTAAACCATAACCTTATTAAACCAAAAATGTGACAGTGCCGAATTTGGTTGGAAAACCACTGCCGGTTTTATCACCCTCCAAAAAAAAAAAAAAAAAAAACCATCCGTTTTCTTTCTCCCCATTTCATTTTCATATCTTCCAAAACTCAAAGCTCGAATGCTCTCTCTCCCCATTTCACTACGAGTAACGAATTCAAAAGATTTTCCCCAAATTTCCACTCCTCTTTCTCAATCCGATCCCTCTTCTTCTTGTTCTTCTGGCTTTCTTTTTTCCTTTGTTTTTCTTATTTCCTCAAACTCGGTGGATGAAGGATAATGGGTGAAGGGGAGTAATGGGAGTGTAGGGTACTGCTCAAAAAGATGTTCGAATCTAGGCCGGAAAACGGTATTCGAAATCCTATTCTACTCCAGAAAACGTTAGCGCCGTTACAAGTTCACTGCTATGTTCAAGGTAATTATTTGGGAAAAAAAAATTCTCTTTTTTGGTACATGAAAATTAGAAATGAGACTCGAAGGTGGCTAGTTCTGAGTCAAATTACTGGCACAAATGTTGTGTTTTCCACATTCAAGATTGATATGAATCTAACGATACTAAAAAATAATCAGTGTGTCAGTGCAGATCGAATTCTTAAAATGAGGTTATTGTTTAATGCAAATGGAGGGCATGCCAAGCCATTGACAAAGACTTTTAACAGATGATGCAATCTTTAGATTGTACACCACTGTGATGCACAGTTACGAGTGTATTCATTAATTTTACGGGTGTGTATAACAACACCCATACAAGAATCTACAAAGAGTAGGTAAACTCAACAGTTGATGAAAAGTAAACTTCACTTTTCCCATAAATACTTGAGATAACCTTTTCTAAAAGGGGAAAATAATTAAATCCAAATTCCTGGATTGAATTTGGGCTGTCAAGGACAAGTGGTAAACCTGTTGGAGTAGTGTCAATAACTGTCTTCTTGTATATATGCCCAACGAAGATTAAGAACATGAATATATAATCACATAGTAAAAGTCAATAATATCTTACTCCGTCACTCACATACTGATGTTCGATATTGCTCTTGATCAAAAGCAAAAACGGACATTCCTTTGGGGACAAAGGTAGTACCATTAATACATATCTCCATAGAAATTAAGGCCACTCCATAACTTAACTCATGAGTGAGCATTACAAAGAGTTGCTAGTAAGGATGCTCCTAACTGAAGCAAAACAAAAGTTAAGAACCGCATAATAGTATTGGATCAGTGAGGGTGAAGCTTACAAAAAGAGGACTTGAAAGAAATTAGGGAAACGATTCCACTTGACGATGTTCCTCAACTAATTTCTCTTGGAAGTACGCTGATTCCCCTGTAAAATTAGGACATTATATTACTTGACCATTACATTTGCTGCTATTTGTAAAAAGACGACTGCAGAAACCAGGATCTGACCTAAAGCTTTAGATATGCACAACATTTCAGAAAACTAAAATGGATCTACAGGTATATGAAGGAGGATGCTTGAACTCGGGTCTGCCACGAGTATTGATCTGATGTTGGATCCTCCAAAAAATTAAGATTTTGCACCAGATGTAGTGTAAAATAGCTACACCCACACCCTCCCTAGTAACGTAGACACATATCCTTTGGCAAAATTGAAGGATCCGAGCATCACAATTTTCAACCTATGACAAAGTAAGCCAATACAATGAGCACAAATGGTAGCAGCATTTGCAAGTGAAACAGAACTTCTAGCCTTGGAAAGATAAAACTAAAACTAGTACTCCCTCTGTCCCAAAATGAATTACCAAATTTTGTGAAAATTTTTGGTCGGGGCGGAGGGAGTAACACACAAAATGATCTAAAGCTACAAAGTTTTGGATTTGATGATTTAAATTGGCATACCATTTCAAACTAATAGTAACTTCTTGCCACAATCTGAATTCTGATAGTGAAGTTTCCAAAAGAAGCTGCCACACTTTTTGAGAATCTTCTTAGGAATTTAACATCCATTAAGTAATGTCGCCAAAATTTGAGTGTAGGATCCTCCAAAAATAAAGATTTTACACCAAATGTAGTGTAACATAGCTACACCCACACCCTTGTCACGTGGACACGTGTCCTTTGACAAAACTGAAGGATCCAAGCATCACAATTTTCAACTTATGACAAAGTAACCCCTATACAATGAGCACAAATGGTAGCAGCATTTGCAAGTAAAACAGAACTTCTAGCCTTGGAAAGATAGAACTTAGACTAGTACTCCCTCCGTCCCAAAATGAATATACAAATTTTGTCAAAATTTTTGGTTTGGGACTGAGGAAGTAACACAAACTGATCTAAAGCTACAAAGCTTTGAATTCGATTTAAATTGGCATACCATTTCAAAGTTCAAACAAAAACAGAACTTCTTGCCACAAAATCTGAATTCTGATAGTGAAGTTTCCAAAAGAAGCTGCCACACTTTTTGAGAATCTTCTTAGGACTTTAACATCCATTAAGTAATGTCGCCAAAGGCCAAACTAGTAACACAGGAACTTATCTAAAGCTGAAAAAGATTTAAGCTTGATGATTTAAATTATCGTACCATTTCAAACTAAAACGGAACTTCTTGCCACAAATATGAAATCTGGTAGTGAAGTTTCCTGGGGAAGAGGCTGCCACACTTTTTGAGAATCTTGGTAGACCTCAACTTTAACGTCCTTTAAGTAATGTCGCCAGCACTTGATCTGATTGGAATTGCAACACTTTGAACTTCTCTTGGCTGCTGTTATTAGTTCAGACCCGAGGAACTTTACTAAGGGTTGTGTAAGGAAACATGTATACATGGTGGTAGGGCGAGAACTAGAAAATAACGTTTCGACAAAAGCACCAAACAGTGAAGACAACTCATTTATCTCGAGCATAAAATTATGTTGATGTTCCAGAGGAAGTGGATTTACTCGGAAGTCATGAACCGTGCCGAATTCGACACCTTTATTTTGATGCAACATACTAAATGAAACTCTTCCTCGAGTTACTGCTTTCAGTAGTTCCCTCAACCGATGAAACCATGCAATGCTAAGATGATCAAGGGGAGGGTTAGCTATGTGTATATAAGTCTTTAATTCTTCAGAAGTGTTGTTGAGAGACAACGATAACATATTTTGACCATTGTAGTGAAGTGTAAGTAAACTTGGAGCGTCAACTTTGACCTCCACTAGCTCACTGCAGCCCCTGAACCGTAACCTCTTAAGTGAGCCACTTACAATGTCGACCCTTTCCAACCCATCACATTTATCAATTTCCAAATCTTCAAGAAGGGGAGATTTTGCAATAAGTTCTTCCACAAAATTGTCACTTATATTCACTGCCCCCAACTCGAGCCGTTTCATAAATGGAGTGCTGCCAACTTTCAATGAACAGGGCCTTATATAAGAACCCAAATACCTAAGAAAACAAAGACTTGGTGCATTTTCAATATAAATCTCAATTGTCTGGTCACTCGAGTGAATATCGATTATCTTAAGTGCACCATGGCCACTAACCCGGAATTTCTCAAACCCCGAAACTCTAAATAAAACAATTTTCTCAAGCAAAGGGCTGTTCGAGAGCAGTTTCTGAAGCATCCCATCATCAATGTCAGCAAGATTCAAATCTAATGTCCTCAGAAAAGGAAAAAATATTGCAGTGCAGTTAGAGATGGTAACAACATTTTGGGGGAACTTACACTGGTAAACCCTAAAATAAGTCAACAATTTGGGAGAATCAAAGATTAATGGAGGCAAAGTGTAAGGTGAAAACTTTACGGCTGCGGCAACGGAAATATCAAGCTCTTTAACACCGTAATCGAAGGCCGTTTCTAACGATTTAACAAGAAGACGGTAAGTGGGTGCATGATCTAAACGGAATAAGGTAATCTGAAACTTGTGAATGTTCAAATTCAGAGTGCGGATCCTGAACAAAGTGGCGTCGACGAAATTGAAAAAGGAATACCTGTTATCCTCGATTTTCTGCGATTTTGAGAAGTAGTATTCGTTGAATATGAGATTGGGGAAGGTATAGTATGATTGAAGCCATGTCTTGGATAATACACTGGTTCGGGCAGCTACTATGGTGGGCAAGTAGGTGAGGATTTGATGAATTAGAGAATCAGGTAAGTTTGATATTCGATCCCTATTCATTTCCATGGCGGGGGAAGCTCTGTTCTCGATGATCCAACGTTCTAAACCCTAGGGTTTGTAAGCGTATCTCTGGAGTTCTGAAACTACACCACCTTATGGTTTCTCCCGTTCAATATGGGTATGAAATATGAATGGTTTGTTTATCGATCAGTTTGAGTTGGAGAAAATTTCAGACCGAACCAAATTATGATTTTTTTTTAAAATTGAATTAAACCAAATCGCAATGGTTTGTTTTGGTTTGATTCAAATCGCGGTTCAACTTTGTGGTTTAGACTGTGGTTCGGAAGATAGTCTCAAGTGTGGTTCAGACTACTATTGAAGAGCCCACGCCAGCAGGACCGGGCTCAAATGGTGAACCGGGTGTTATCGAACCGGCATGACTAAGAATCGGGTCGAATCCACCTAAAGGCGTCCCACCTCGCCTGCTCTGAACGACGTCAAGGACAGTATAGCCTTAAAAGACAAGCAGAGAGCCCGAGACGAGCATGATCCCATCGGAGCTCCTCCCGACGAGGTCGCCACATCGACGAGCTCGATACCCATATAAGAGATACGATCCGTATTGACTCATCCAATCGCATTAAATGCCCGATGGTATTCCCTGAGCTACCTACTATATTTCGTACTGAACCTGTCCCATCACGACATCCGCTGGTCACAGACTGTCCCATCCGACCTGCCGACCAAACTCAAGGCAACACGTGTCCCGGTGGATAAAGCCTTTCCATGGACCAAAGGTCAATCTGCTGGATAATAAGGGTAATATATAAGCTTTTTCTCCTTCTCTCTTAGGTATGACCAACTCACTCCACACACACTAAAACACACAGAGAACCCTACATTTTCTCCCAAGGTATTCCAAGTCTTGTTCTTAGTCATTCAAGAGAATCTTACTCTCACGCCCGAGGGTCTAAGCTGGGATCAAACCCAGCCTTGACTGTAACGGTGTTGTTGGTTGGGTTGTGTTTACAGGTTGAACCGAAGATAAAAGCTAGATATCCATCCGATTCCTTGACCCTAATTTCCGTGGCGTCATCAGTGGTTCCATTGCCGGGAAACGATTTACTATCATTAGTAATCTTTCTCGTTGAAAGTTAGTATCTCTTGGATACCACAAACACTCAGCTGTTCCTTACGAACACCAAACAACCTCTCTAAACAAAGAAGCCAGAATGGCTGGAAACATCGGAAAGAAGCCAGCCCAGGCACCTGAGTTAGTCACCCCTTCAGCCAACAGGCCCAGAGCCGCGTCTGAAGGTCGCTCGGTGCATGATCGACTCGGTGATAGGAGTGGTGCATCAAAAAGCCCCTCTCAAAAGAAGCGAGAGTCAGACATAAGAGCACAAATCATTGTTGCGAAAGGTACGAAAGCAACACCCCCTTCGACGGAACAAAGAAAACTCATGTTGGCATCCCTCCACGAACAATCCCGGTTAGTAGCCCAGCAAATAAATATCAATGCCCAAACTATCAAGTTTTTGGAAGAAGAGGAGAGGGCCCAGAAAGATGGAAAGTCCCACAATGACAAACCAGGCCCAAGTGGTTTCCCGATGGGAAGTATCAATGATATCTCCGACGACGACGACGACGATGAATACTATGATAATGAGGACGAGGAAGAGCAAGAAGGCGAACCTGAAGGTGAGGGTGAGTCCCAACCAAGACAAAACCCCTCCCTCTCGAAAAACAAGTATCATAAGACACCACCCAAAACCAACGCCGGGGGAAACACCCGAGTGACCCGAAGCGGCAAGACCGCGGGAACTCAGGGAATAACCCTCGCCATGGAAAAGATGATAAAAGAGTAGTTGAAAGAGCAAAATGTGGGACAAAAAAAAGCGCGTCAGCCATGGATGCCTTCACGGACTGGATAAAGAACTCACCCATCGTCAAAGGCCGCCTGCCTGCCCTAGACCCGTACTCAGGAGCTACTAGTGCCAAAAGCCACGTTGGGAGATTCGAAGTCCAAATGTCCCTTTACACTGACTCTGAGGCTATCAAATGCAAAGCTTTGGCTTCGAAATTTCAGGGGAAAGCTCTAGCCTGGCTCTTAGCCCATAACCAAGGCTCAATCACCAGCTACGACATGCTAAGAAGCAATTTCCTTAATTCCTTCGCCGGGGCGGGATAAACCGTAAGGCCAAAAGAGGACCTAATTCGAATTCGACAACAGCCCAACGAAAGCACTACATCCTACATCACCCGATTCCAAAAAATGACGGAGCAAATAACGGAGAGACATTGAACTATGCTTCATGGGGGGACTATCCTGCCAAGCTCTGAAAACTGAATTCTCACTCCAAAAGCCTGAAGGAGCAGAAGAAATGTATGAGAGAGCAATGGCCGTAGCGGGCACGGAAGAACCGTATGTTCCTGACGTAGTCTGAAAGCCAATCAAAGAGCGAATCGAGTTCAAAGCAGAGCCGGAACCAAGTTCGCGCCTCAGAAAGAACCGAAGTAGGTGGACTGACACCTTCAGTGAAAAGTTCACGCCCTTCACAGCCCCGAGAGAGGTAGTAATAAGATCGGTTGAATTGCCACCACCACCCCCGATGAACAAGCCCGCATGGAAAAGGGATCCTAGTCAATATTGCACTTATCACATGGATCATGGACACTCCACCGAAAATTGTATGAACTTGAAAAGGGAACTGCAAGGTGAAGTAGACCAAGGGAAATTAAAGGAGTGGATAGCTAGAACTAAAAACCCAGGGGGTAACAAAGGGCCTAGTAAGAGAACCGCCGAGGCCGAGCCCAAAGGTGAGAACAGAAGACTCCGCGTCGATTTCATCGGGGTCGAGCCGGCCAGCAACACCCAATTGGAATCTCAGATAAGGTGACTTGAAAGGGTATACCTAATTCCTCCTATCCCTTAAGAAGAGGAAGAGGTGATTTCCTTCAAGAGAGCCGAGCTTGCCGCTACATTGTTCCACTCCACCCAACCACTCACCATCGACATGGCTATCGGGCGCGCGGACATTGGCAGAGTCCTAATAGATACATGTGCATCAAGGGACATCCTTTATTACCACTGCCTAAAAAAGATGGATATGAAAGAGGCGAGGCTAGTACCATATGCCGGCCTACTAGAGGGTTTCACAAACCACACGGTCAAAGTAATGGGAACGATTGAGTTCGAAGTAACCATTGGAGAAAACGAATTCAGTAAGACAGCCAAAGTTAACTTCATGGTGATCGACCTAAAATCAAAGTTCAATGCTATATTGGGAATGAGAGCACAGGCAGCTTTAGGGATTGTAGCGTCCATCCCTCATCAGAAAATCAAATTCAGTACCCCGGCCGGAATAGCATGCATCAAAAACAGGCCGGAAGACCTGCCGAGTGAAATTCTTAAAAGGAAACGAGCTGAAGCGGCCTCAACCAGCTTGGTGAAACCTAAACTCAATGAAGCTGCCATGGCAATGATTCCCGAAGTCAATGCTAAAGAGACCCTTCACATCAGTACGATATCCTTCCACTCTACCCGAGCCGAGGCCAAAAAGAGTAGAAAACAGAAAAGAACCGAGCCACAAATCGAGCTCGTCCTCGAAACCCTCATTGACCGTGAAATCCCGGACATCCTACCCAATGACGAACTGGAAGAAGTAGTGATCAACCCTGACTACCCAGAGCAGAAAATCAAAGTAGGCCTGGAAATTGACCAACAGGAAAGGAATCAGATAATTGAGGTACTTCGTAACAATTTAGACGGCTTCGCTTGGAGAGTAGAAGACATGGATGGAATAAGTGAGGAAGTGATCGTTCACAAACTCAATGACAGCGATGCCTTCACCCCAATCAAACAAAAGCCTCGTTACCTTGCACCTGATAGAAAGGCGGCCATAAAAGAAGAAGTGGAAAGGTTGGTAAAAGCAGGAATCATTGAAGAAATCATGTATCCCAAATGGTTGTCCAATGTGGTTATGGTCGCCAAAGCCAACGGAAAACTCCGAATGTGCGTCGACTTCACCGACGTGAACAAGGTGTGCCCAAAAGATTGCTTTCCTCTACCCCGCATCGATAAATTGGTGGATTCCATAGCTGGTCATCGGGTGCTCAGTTTCATAGATGCATATTCAGGATACCATCAAATTAAGATGGCGCCAGAAGACTACGCCTCAACGTGTTTCTACGCCGCCGACAAAACATACTGCTATTTGATGATGCCATTTGGGCTCAAGAACGCCGGTGCGACGTATTCAAGGATAGTTTCCATTGTCTTCAAAGACCAACTGGAAAGGAACATTGACAACGGGTACGATAAGGGGCGGGCTAGCCCAAAACCAAACCCACCCCTCAATGAAGCCCCTTATACCAAACCCGCCCCGCCCGTCACCTGGTAAACCCGCACCGCCCCACCGCCCCATATGCTGCAAAATCCTACTACTTTTGGGCTTTAGCCTAACCTTTAAAATAGCCCAGCAGCCCCATGGCCTAACCTGTACAAAAAGGGAGCATTCCTGCCCAACTTGTATACTTGTTTCTAAGAAAAAAGAGCATTTTCTAACATTAACAACAAACTAAAAAATTAAGTCTTGGAAAAGCCTATTATCAGACTTCCAACACGTTCATAACATACTATCAGTTACCTCAAACATTAAGTCTTGTGACAGTTATCCAAACACCAAACTTGAACAGACTTCAAACATTACCATCCTAAAAAGTTTGTGCTAACTACTACAACTCAAAAGAACATAAATTCATACAATAAAAATTCTAGAAATTAATAATGTTGGGACTGATTAAATTTATTAACTTGTAGAGTTATTAACTTATCGATAAATTAATAATTATTGATTTAAAGATTTTTAGACGGTTTGACGAATTTCTGATTTTCGTATACACTAAATTCATAGTATATGTACATAAGTTTAAAGGTATTCGAAGTTAAAAATTTCATTTTATTTCATTGTAAACAAGAAGAATAGCTACAACGTATTTTTGAAACAAAACTAGTATATAAACGACATGAAGACTTTAAAATATTCAACATATCTTATACAATGGTTTCTTATCTAAAAGGTATTGCAAAATCAATTATAGAATCATATTTTCAATAAATTGTAATAATATTTTATTCGATTTCTAAGAATTATTAATTTATGATTTTTGTGGGACCTAATATTATATAGCAATCTCCCAAAAAATTATTATCTAACTATTTTATCGATTTTTGTACTTTTTTCAACTGTCCCGAGTCGGGACCGGACAAATTTACTATTTTAGAGAGTTTATTAATTTAACGAGTATTAATTTAATGAGTTTCTAATGTATAATACAAACCATCATAAATTCATCGGTTACAAACTATCATAAATTCAACTATTACAAACCATAGAATATTAAGTCTTGTGACAGTTATGACCTAGAGGTGGCAATTTGTGTCCAATGGGTATAATCATTAAGATTTTGTCACGCTTTAAAGTGTTGTACATTGTATTACGTACAATAGTTTAAAGCATGATTTTTTAATGGATAACACCCATGGGTAGCCCAAATACCCATTTTGCCACCCTGGTTATTAGGGCTGCTAAACGAACCGAGCCCGTTCGAGCTCGGCTCGGGCTCGTCTCGTTAAAGCTCAGTTCGAATGAGCTCGAAGTGCTATTCGAGCTCGAACCGAGTTTTTCGAGCTCGAATTTTTATCGAGCCGGCTCGTGTTCGGCTCGTTTGTTCGACGGGCTTTGTTCGAGCTCGGCTCGTTAGAGCTCGGTTTGTGTTCGGCTCGTTGGAGCTCGGCTCGTGTTCGGCTCGTTTAAATCACGCATAACTCGAGCTCGGGCTCGGCTTGATAAGCTCGTTAACACGGGTTATTTTGTTTGCGCTTGGCTGGAGCTCGACTAAATAATCATCATTGTTACTTTTGTAATGAATACATATACATTATGTGTATATACAACATTGTACAAGGAATAAATCATAACTAAAATATTTTTATCTTCAAAATGAATTAAACAACAATAATTGTACAACAACTAAAATTAATTTAATTTTTATACATTCATATAATGATCATATAGCGACTATACACATACAATACAATAATACAATATAGATTGTACAACAACTAAAATTAATTTATTCTATGAACATTCATTATGAAAACGTAGAGATATATACACAATAGTCGGTTTTTTTTTTTTCAAAACTAATTTATTATTTTCAAATGTACACATATTTGTCATATATTATTTTTCTCATTGAAATAAAAAATAAAATTAACATCTATTATTGTAGTTATATATGCAAGTATATTTAATTACTCAAATATAGAATGAACAAAATATTTATCATTTACACATACACACATATATATATATTTCACATATAAATGCGTTTGCATGTAGAAAAATATTTATTAAATATATATAAATATATATATATATATATATATATATATACAACATATCACACACACACACATACATACATACACACACACACAGAATATATATATATTGTGATTATTTATGTATAGGTATAGTGGAATTATATATACATACATGTCCATATTATATACATAAATATATGATGTATGATACCCGTGTGTGTCTATATGGAATATTGGATGTTATATATATATATATATATATATATATAATACATACAACACATAGTTATATACATTATTATATAATACTGGAAAAACTCATTTTTTCGACGGCCAAATATTTTCTGTCGCAAAACTCAACTTTGAGACGGACAAAATTCGACGTTCGGAACTTTTGTCAGTAAAGACCGGAGTTCTACGTTTACTACGGTCGGATTTGTCCGTCGCTTCTTCCGCTCATGTTTTGAGCGAATTAGTCCGTCTCAATGTGCTCATTATTTGTATTTTTGTAATTTTGGTATATAGGCTGGAAACATCTTACGTGCCTAAACTCTTAACCTTGGAATTCAAACTCCAGTTAAGGTGGACAATCCGAATGGGTTGTTGGTCTAAGGTGAAACAACGCCACGTTCCAAATTACATTTAATTATTTACTTTAAAAAGGGCTATAAGAATATTTTTCGAAGGATTTTAGGATTAAGTAATTAACGAAGGGATAGGAGTTTCTTTTTATTATAATTGCGTCTCAAAATTCATCAATTAATACGATTGCTTTTCAACTTGAACCTTGCAACCAAAGAACTTTAGCCAAATTAACCGAAATTTAGACTACATCAAGCACTTAAATAATCAAATTTTAGTAGAGTTAAGAGAAATTCATAAACAAATACCTACAAAACAAGATTTTCAACAGTTAAATTATTTATTAGAAAACTCGAAACCTCGACAAATATTAGAAGCAAAAGAATTATTACATAAGTAGAAAAACAAGTAGTTAAATTAGAACAAGTTATTACTACAGTTAAAGGTATAGTCGAAAGTTAAAACTCTGAACTAGAGAATATATACAGGCTTTAAAGGAAGCTATAACATTTATAAACCCGAAGAAATAAAGAAGAAATTACTGGATTTACATCTTATAGCGGAACTAGTAAGTCCGACAAAACATATCCAAGCTTATTTTAACTTCATTATAAGTTTATTATTACAAATTATAGACAAACTAAATAGAATCCTAGACATAGTTAATAAACCACAGTCAAGTAAACAACCAACTTTGGATAACGACTTAGATAAAATAATTAGTGGAATTAATAAATTAAGTTTAGGTGAAGAAGTAAAAATTAAGCGAAAACCGTTACCATATTCACATTGGGTACCAAGAAAATGAATAATCAACAAGATAGAAGCTTTTTAGGAAGAAGCCGAACATTACAAGAAGCTAGGAATCAACTAGCAACATACAGGATCAAATCACATCCGATAGTTTTTCTTAATAGAATTATAAGAAGAGGATCGGGATCTACAAGTAACCAACAAACAGTTCAAATAGAAGAAGAAATAGATCTAGAAAGAAATATAGATTTATATAATCAACATCAATTAGATATATTAAATCCTAGAATATTGTATCAAACAGGAATATTAAACCTTATACAACATTAATACGCAGTAGTAGAGAAGAAAGTCTTAGAATAGTTGACAGAACTGTAACAATAGATTTATTCTCACCAGAAACAATACAAAAAATTAAACAATCTGGGAAACATTCGCACACATAGGCTTAGTAGTAATTGGCATTAAAGCCTTAGGAAGAAAAAATTTAGGGACAAAATTATTAGCTCTAATATTAGATAAATCATGGAAAACAGAATTAAAAAAGGCAATTATTTCAGGAATGGAAATAGATTTGAGCCAAAATACAGCTTTATTTTATTGTACACCAGGAATCTTAAAAGACTTAAAGACCTACAAAACATTAAAATAGCTCTCCAGACAAAAGGGTATGAGAATTATGAAGGAAATAATATTGTAATAAGTATTGGAACACTAGGAAAAGCTAGTAATAGAAGTGGAATGAAATACAAAGTTAACATTGAAGGAATAGTAAATACAATAGCTTCAAAATCAATACAAATGATAGATCCGATTAAAATAGACCCGAAGAATTAGCAGGATTAGAATGGTCGTTAGACGACATAAAAGAACAGGAAAATGAAATATTAGTTCCAAGACAAAGTTACATATATGAAGGATTAAATGGATCACAAAGTTTAAGATTTTTAAATTTTAAAAAGAAACGGCTAAAAAAGAAAATGAAGATGAAGATAACACAGAATATAATTTCATGAATATCGAAGAAAATGAAGAACCTATATACGACACAGATGAAGAAAATACAAAACCTATCTATGATACAAATAATGAAGATAATGAAATTATTTTTGGATTCGATAAATTCGAACAAGAAGAAAATGACTTTAGTATAATAGATTATTTAGAAATGGAACCATCTACAGGATTCAAAATAGAAGAAACTAGCAAAACATTTGAAGAAATAATAAATAAAAAATTTCACTGAGTTAAATATTCAAGAAGAAGTAGATGATATGATAATAGAGTGTATTAACAATTAGGATGGACCTATGAAGACAGTTATAATAAGTTACAAGAAATATACAATTTACCCTTGGTAGAAAATATACAACAAGGAAAAACAATGATATCAGATTTTTAAAACAAACAAGAAAAAGCTTTTATGGATCAAGATATGATCAATACAAGAAAAGAGCTAAAATGGAATGGATAGAACCAGGAACATCAACAGAAGATGTAATAGAAGGGAAACTTGGAACCCTCCGATACAACAATATACAGGAGAATCTAAATACATTAGTCAAGGAAATAGGTTACCAATAGGAAACCTCTACAGTGGTAGTATGCTATTATTAGAAAAACAAAAAACCTCAATTATGGGGCGATGAAATATTAATATGGGAACAATAGTAGTAAGACTATGGGAAACAAATAAAAGAGATAGTATGGACATGTTTTCATATTTAGAAACAACATTAGGCCCAATAGCCTTAGGCATCTGGCAAAGTAAAAAAGCCCAAGACCCAGATGAAATAAATAGACTAAAAGCAATAGGAGATAATCCATATAATTTCACAAGTCAAATAAGAACATTAATATTAGGAGTAGATCCAGCTAAAAACACTACTCTTATACAAGATACAGCTATTAGAAACTTAGAACAATTAAGTATAGCTGACATGAAATACATAAATGAGTTTACATTAGACTTTACAAGGTTACTCTCACAAACAGGTCAAGCTATGGACGATGACCTTTGTGATAAATATTTTGTTAAATTACCCGGAGATTTAGGACGAAACATCCATGAATCTTGGAAACAACAATTTAGTGATAAAAAGAATCTAGGAATAGGACCTAGAATTACATATACATTTACTATATAGAAGATAAATGCAAAGAAGTAACCCTACAAGAACAATTAAAAAAGTGCGTACGCCTTTTGTAAAACAGCTATATATACACCACAGCTTACGGTTATTATAATAAACCAACAAGGAATTTATAAGAAAAAGTACTACATACAAAAGAGGATATAAACCCTACACAGGTAATAGGTATGTTAAAAGACCACAAACTAGAAAATGCAAATGCTTTATTTGCGGCGACGAAAAACATTTAGCAAATAAATGCCCAAATAAAAACAAAAATACAGAAAGAAGTAACTTAGTAGAACAACTAGGCGAATACAAAATAGAACCTTTAGAAATGACAAATTCAGATAATGAATCGGTCTACCGTATTTATAGTGATGACGAGGATAGTCAACTCACTAAAGTAACTATACATATATGAATAAAGAGGAAGAATGTAAACATAACTGGATAAATAGACGAGGAAATAATTATATTAAATGCTTTAATTGTGGATATTTCCCTAGTATAGAGAAAAGATCACAATGTAACATATGCTTTAAAGAAATCTGTTATTTATGTCTAAATACGTTATATAATCAAAGTATGACTATAGAAAACAATTCCTCAGAAGAAGTCAATATAAAACTGATTATAGAAAAAATAAATAAACACGAAACTACAAATGAATTATTAATTTAAAACTGTTAAACATTGAGGATAGAGTCTCACGAATAGAAAACACAGTGTACAAAAATAAAAAAATTAGGAGAACCTTTAATACAAGAAGATTTAACTAATATGTCTACAGAACACACGTTAATCCAACAAAAAATATTACAAATATGATTAATCTACAATGTAGATTATGGTTAGATAACCAAAAATATTTAGATCTTACGGCATTATTAGATACAGAGCAACTAAAAGTGTAATATCACATAGTATGGTACCAACACAATTTAAAAAGGAGTTACCTTATAAATTAGTCACAAGAACTATAGAAGATAGACTAATGACAATTACACATTATATCGATCCAATAGGGATACAATTTATAGATTTCTCAGAAAAATTACAGTTTAAAATGATATACCCCAGGTAAACATTAGTCCTGAATATGTAAAATCAAAAGATTTCATATTAGGCCTTAATTTTATATTAGGATTGCAGGGTGCAATTACTATTACCAAAAATTATATTACCTTAAGCAAACACATTTATAGTATACCAACCCTCGATATACACAAACATCAGAGTTAGCACAGAAGCGTGGTGGACTTGGCCACTTAGAATTTTTACGCCAAAATCACCCTAAAACAAATACGAACATAGAAAATGAAACATTGAAATTATTTACAAATATTTTAACACATGAGTTAGAAAAAGGCTTGGACATAACAAAAAGTAATAATCATCCTATCATTCTACACTAGAAAAAATAGGACTAATAGGAGAAGATATTATGAATTCGAAAGTGACATATATATGCAAGTTTAAAATAAAAAACCCTGATGTAACTATAAGAACAGCAAACATAGAATATAGTCCTCTAGATAAAGAGGAATTCAAAAACCAGATACCTGAAATGATAAAACAAAAATTAATTAGAAAATCAGAAAGTCCACATAGATCAGCAGCATTCATAGTTAGAAATCATAGCGAAATAAAAAGGGAAAACTAGGATAGTCTATAACTATAAAAGACTAAATGATAATACAGAAGATGACGGATACAATATACCTAATAAAGATTCATTAATAAATTTAATACAAGAAAAAGTATTTTCAAAATTTGATTTAAAATCAGGATACAATCAACTTAAATTAACAGAAGAATTTAAACCATGGACAAGCCTTCACATGTTCCGAAGGACAGTACGAATGGAACGTGTTAAGTTTTGGTTTAAAAAATGCCCCTTCGATTTTTCAAAGATTTATGGATATACATATTCTTAAAATATGAATTTTGCATGGTATACATAGATGACATTTTAGTAGCTAGTGAAACCATTAAAGAACATGAAAATCATTTAAAACAGGTGTTTAGCGAAATTAAAAATCATGGATAGTAGTATCAAAAAAGAAAATGGAGCTCTTTAAAAGAAAAATATCCTTTTTAGGATTAGAAATAGGAAATGGGAAAATAGAATTACAACCCCATATTGCTACAAAAATTATAGAATTCCCAGAAAAATTAGAAAGTTTAAAAAAATACAAGCCTTCTTAGGTTTAGTAAATTATGCTAGAAAATTTATTCCTAATTTATCAAAACTAGTAGGACCGTTATATAGTAAAACCACAAAAAACGGACAAAGACATTTTAACAAGGAAGATATAAAATTAGTAAAAGAAATTAAAGAGGTAGTTAAGAAGATTAAACCTTTAGAATTACCCCTAGTCACTGATTACATAATAATAGAAACAGATGGATGTAAAGAAGGATGGGGAGCCGTTCTTCTTTGTAAACCAGATAAATATTCACCTAAAAATAGTGAAAAAGTTTGCGCATACTCTAGCGGAAACTTTAACAAAACAGGACTAAATTGGACCAGTTTAGATCATGAAATACAAGCTTTGATAAATGCCTTAGAAAAATTTAAGATTTTCTTGAATAAAGAATTTACAATTAGAACAGATTGTGAGGCAATAGTCAAATTTATAAAAAATGATCAAAGTAAAAAAGTCAACAAGACCAGATGGATTAATTTACAAAACATAATACAAGGAAGCGGATATAGTATTAATTTTGAACACATTAAAGGAAAAAATAATACTATTGCTGACCTTTTATCTAGAAATTTGAACAGATTGTTTCATGGAGAAAGACAAAGGATTTAGAAGAGTGGTACATCCCAAACAGACGAAGAATACATCCATGGATACATCTGACAGTAACAGCAGTAGTGACAATACAGCACAGTTACAGTTAACAATTCCCAACAGTCAGACACAAGCATTCTCACAGGCTGGGCCAAGCCGTATACAAAAATTATCCGATAAACATTTTGTTTCAAATAGGGCCCAACCAAAAGCCCAACAACCAACAATTACATTCGGCCCAAACATTCTACCTGTTTGTACAGAGGACAAACAAAAATTCAGGCCCGTTTTTGGGACTGGATTAACAGACAAAAACAATGCCTGCTTGATAATCTCTGGCATATACATACATTTCCCAATGAATCAACAAAAAAGGTTCAAATTTTAAATTCCCTGGGATTTTATTTTCTCGAAATGACTCGAAAGTGTCCGAGAATACAGTTACACCCAAACGATTCTCACATTACATTATTTTTAGAGGCACCAAAATTGGAGTCTTTAACAAATGGGAAATAGTGTCAAAACACATACAGTGCATAGATCCCCTCTATAAAGGGTATTACAGTTTTTCCGAAGCCATAAGCATGGCAAGAGGATATTTTGGACTTGACAACTTCTTTATCGAACCCGAAGAAGTAAAAACATTTTCTCAAATAGTAAAAGAAAGTCCAGAACAGATCATCCAAAGACAAGAAGAAACCATTTCAAATCTACAACATAAGCTTTCTCAAAAGGGAAAGGAAATTCAAATTCAAATACCTTTACAGTTGGAAAATAAAAAGTTGAAACAAGAGATTGACACTCTTAAAAACAAATCAAAAGAGCCAATTTACAGAAACTTTGACAAATTAAGGCTCGAGTACTTGACATTCCATGGAGGCATACTCTGAAACCTGTTTTAGAGAAAGTAGAAGGCCTCGATGACATAATTTCAGAAAAAATTTGTACTGGATTTCCTTAATCCTGTATAAGTTACAGCAAAAAATAGTTCAAATTGTATTTAAAGAACTAAATTACAGAGGAGTAACAGTAGTCGAAGGATAGACAACAATGGACATGATACAGGCATTCTACTATTACAGATAGATTTATTCAAAACTGACATGCCAAAAGAACTCATCACACAGTTTTATCATTACGGAATGATCGATTACATTGAATTCCGATTAAATCCTGATACAGAAGAAATATTAAACACATTCGGGGAAAAATTTACAATGGTAGCTGGAAATATAGCTACACATTCTTTCACACAGAAGGTTGGGTGCAAAATATTCCCATCCTTTCCGGAATCAGACAGCCATACATACAGGCCTGCAAGAAAGAGGGTCTTCATCAGCTGTAACATTTCAGATCACAAATTATTATCAATGGCGGTCAAAATAGAGAGCCATATTGATTTTACAAGCCTTGCTTGGTTACATGAGCAAGATGTAGACAAAATCACGGACTTCCACACCGGATTCATAAAGCGACACCAACAGACACCAGATCTCCCAAAGAACTTCCCATGGCAGCTCTATAAGCTAATGGCGGAAGGACATTACATTCAACTTTGGCAACAGACAATTGGAACATGCTTCTACCATTTTTTGGAGAAGGCGAGACATTAGAAGAACAACACATTACCAACGACGAAAGGCCATGGTCTTATCCAGGACTAGGCGATCCATATGATGACAACATGCAAGACGCACAGTCAGATGGGGATACAACTCCCACAATTGACAGTACACACAGAGACTTCTAGAAACGTAAGCAATGACAGCATCAACCACAAAGACGCAAGCAATGACATGGGGCGGCCGACAATATTTTCATGCTTTTTGAAAACTTCACAGATTAGGTTTACTTTTCGAAAAGTTTAGCTTTAGGTCATTTTCATCTTTTTGTAAAGATTATACTTTAGCGAAAATTATTTCGCCTTTTACTATTCATAGGTTGAAATTTGTAAAAAGTTTATTCCTAGGTTTTCCGGTAATGTTAACCGGCTTATTAGGTGATAGGTTTCGAGGCTATATAAACCTCAGTTCATTTCATTTGTAAATCACGACCAAAAAAACCACGAGAGCAATTTATATAAAGCAATCTTTCTTAAATGGCAGCTTAAAACCCCCTTCCGATTCCCCTAGTTATATTACTTAAATTCCTTCGAATCCTTCAGTACTTAATATTATAGCCCTATATATATATAAAAAAAAAAAAAAAAAAAAAGAGTGTACCAGCCACTGTTCATAAAGAAGCCCAGAATCCCCCTGCACAAACAAACGCCTCCGCACATATCTAGTAAGTTTTCTAAAACTATGTCTTTTATAATATTGAATTTTAAATCTATGTTTTTTTAAATTATTATGGTTAACAGAGACCGCTAAAATCTGCCCTATACCCCCTGTAGATGGTTCCATTTCTAAATAATCTATTATACTAAAGTCATTTTCTTCTTGTTCGAATTTATCGAATCCAAAATAATTTCATTATCTTCATTATTTGTATCATAGATAGGTTTTGTATTTTCTTCATCTGTGTCGTATATAGGTTCTTCTTTTCTTCGATATTCATGAAATTATATTCTGTGTTATCTTCATCTTCATTTTCTTTTTTAGCCGTTTCTTTTTTAAAATTTAAAAATCTTAAACTTTTGTGATCCATTTAATCCTTCATATATGTAACTTTGTCTTGGAACTAATATTTCATTTTCCTGTTCTTTTATGTCGTCTAACGACCATTCTAATCCTGCTAATCTTCCGGGTCTATTTTAATCGGATCTATCATTTGTAAATTTTTCTAAGGCATTTATCAAAGCTTGTATTTCATGATCTAAACTGGTCCAATTTAGTCTGTTTTGTTAAAGTTTCCGCTAGAGTATGCGCAAACTTTTTCACTATTTTTAGGTGAATATTTATCTGGTTTTCTTTTGTATTAAATTTATTAATGAATCTTTATTAGGTATATTGTATCCGTCATCTTCTGTATTATCATTTAGTCTTTTATAGTTATAGACTATCCTAGCTTTTCCCCTTTTTATTTCGCTATGATTTCTAACTATGAATGCTGCTGATCTATGTGGACTTTCTGATTTTCTAATTAATTTTTGTTTTATCATTTCAGGTATCTGGTTTTTGAATTCCTCTTTATCTAGAGGACTATATTCTATGTTTGCTGTTCTTATAGTTACATCAGGGTTTTTTATTGTAAACTTGCATATATATGTCACTTTCGAATTCATAATATCTTCTCCTATTAGTCCTATTTTTTCTAAGTGTAGAATGATAGGATGATTATTACTTTTTGTTATGTCCAAGCCTTTTTCTAGCTCATGTGTTAACATATTTGTAAATAATTTCAATGTTTCATTTTCTATGTTCGTATTTGTTTTAGGGTGATTTTGGCGTAAAAATTCTAAGTGGCCAAGTCCACCACGCTTCTGTGCTAACTCTGATGTTTGTGTATATCGAAGGGTTGGTATACTATAAATGTGTTTGCTTAAGGTAATATAATTTTTGGTAATAGTAATTGCACCCTGCAATCCTAATATAAAATTAAGGCCTAATATGAAATCTTTTGATTTTACATATTCAGGACTAATGTTTACCTGGGGTATATCATATTTTAAACTGTAATTTCCTGAGAAATCTATAAATTGTATCCCTATTGGATCGATATAATGTGTAATTGTCATTAGTCTATCTTCTATAGTTCTTGTGACTAATTTATAAGGTAACTCCTTTTTAAATTGTGTTGGTACCATACTATGTGATATTACACTTTTAGTTGCTCCTGTATCTAATAATGCCGTAAGATCTAAATATTTTTGGTTATCTAACCATAATCTACATTGTAGATTAATCATATTTATAATATTTTTTGTTTGGATTAACGTGTGTTCTGTAGACATATTAGTTAAATCTTCTTGTATTAAAGGTTCTCCTAATTTTTGTTTATTTTGTACACTGTATTTCTATTCGTGAGACTCTATCCTCAATGTTTAACAGTTTTAAATTATATAATTCATTTGTAGTTTCGTGTTATTTATTTTTTCTATAATCAGTTTTATATTGACTTCTTCTGAGGAATTGTTTTCTATAGTCATACTTTGATTATATAACGTATTTAGACATAAATAACAGATTTCTTTAAAGCATATGTTACATTGTGATCTTTTCTCTATACTAGGGAAATATCCACAATTAAAGCATTTAATATAATTATTTCCTCGTCTATTTATCCAGTTATGTTTACATTCTTCCTCTTTATTCATATATGTATATGTTACTTTAGTGAGTTGACTATCCTCGTCATCACTATAAATACTGTAGACCGATTCATTATCTGAATTTGTCATTTCTAAAGGTTCTATTTTGTATTCGCCTAGTTGTTCTACTAAGTTACTTCTTTCTGTATTTTTGTTTTTATTTGGGCATTTATTTGCTAAATGTTTTTCGTCGCCGCAAATAAAGCATTTGCATTTTCTAGTTTGTGGTCTTTTAACATACCTATTACCTGTGTAGGGTTTATATTCCCTTTTGTATGTAGTACTTTTTCTTATAAATTTCCTTGTTGGTTTATTATAATAACCGTAAGCCTGTGGTGTATATATAGCTGTTTTACAAAAGGCGTACGCACTCTTTTTTAATTGTTCTTGTAGGGTTACTTCTTTGCATTTATCTTCTAGTATAGTAAATGTATATGTAATTCTAGGTCCTATTCCTAGATTCTTTTTATCACTAAATTGTTGTTTCCAAGATTCATGGATGTTTCGTCCTAAATCTCCGGGTAATTTAACAAAATATTTATCACAAAGGTCATCGTCCATAGCTTGACCTGTTTGTGAGAGTAACCTTGTAAAGTCTAATGTAAACTCATTTATGTATTTCATGTCAGCTATACTTAATTGTTCTAAGTTTCTAATAGCTGTATCTTGTATAAGAGTAGTGTTTTTAGCTGGATCTACTCCTAATATTAATGTTCTTATTTGACTTGTGAAATTATATGGATTATCTCCTATTGCTTTTAGTCTATTTATTTCATCTGGGTCTTGGGCTTTTTTACTTTGCCAGATGCCTAAGGCTATTGGGCCTAATGTTGTTTCTAAATATGAAAACATGTCCATACTATCTCTTTTATTTGTTTCCCATAGTCTTACTACTATTTGTTCCCATATTAATATTTCATCGCCCCATAATTGAGGTTTTTGTTTTTCTAATAATAACATACTACCACTGTAGAGGTTTCCTATTGGTAACCTATTTCCTTGACTAATGTATTTAGATTCTCCTGTATATTGTTGTATCGGAGGGTTCCAAGTTTCCCTTCCTATTACATCTTCTGTTGATGTTCCTGGTTCTATCCATTCCATTTTAGCCCTTTTTCTTGTATTGATCATATCTTGATCCATAAAGCTTTTTCTTGTTTGTAAAAATCTGATATCATTGTTTTTCCTTGTTGTATATTTTCTACCAAGGGTAAATTGTATATTTCTTGTAACTTATTATAACTGTCTTCATAGGTCCATCCTAATTCTGTAATACACTCTATTATCATATCATCTACTTCTTCTTGAATATTTAACTCAGTGAATTTTTTATTTATTATTTCTTCAAATGTTTTGCTAGTTTCTTCTATTTTGAATCCTGTAGATGGTTCCATTTCTAAATAATCTATTATACTAAAGTCATTTTCTTCTTGTTCGAATTTATCGAATCCAAAAATAATTTCATTATCTTCATTATTTGTATCATAGATAGGTTTTGTATTTTCTTCATCTGTGTCGTATATAGGTTCTTCATTTTCTTCGATATTCATGAAATTATATTCTGTGTTATCTTCATCTTCATTTTCTTTTTTAGCCGTTTCTTTTTTAAAATTTAAAAATCTTAAACTTTGTGATCCATTTAATCCTTCATATATGTAACTTTGTCTTGGAACTAATATTTCATTTTCCTGTTCTTTTATGTCGTCTAACGACCATTCTAATCCTGCTAATTCTTCCGGGTCTATTTTAATCGGATCTATCATTTGTATTGATTTTGAAGCTATTGTATTTACTATTCCTTCAATGTTAACCTTGTATTTCATTCCACTTCTATTACTAGCTTTTCCTAGTGTTCCAATACTTATTACAATATTATTTCCTTCATAATTCTCATACCCTTTTGTCTGGAGAGCTATTTTAATGTTTTGTAGGTCTTTAATGTCTTTTAAGATTCCTGGTGTACAATAAAATAAAGCTGTATTTTGGCTCAAATCTATTTCCATTCCTGAAATAATTGCCTTTTTTAATTCTGTTTTCCATGATTTATCTAATATTAGAGCTAATAATTTTGTCCCTAAATTTTTTCTTCCTAAGGCTTTAATGCCAATTACTACTAAGCCTATGTGTGCGAAATGTTTCCCAGATTGTTTAATTTTTTGTATTGTTTCTGGTGAGAATAAATCTATTGTTACAGTTCTGTCAACTATTCTAAGACTTTCTTCTCTACTACTGCGTATTAATGTTGTATTAAGGTTTAATATTCCTGTTTGATACAATATTCTAGGATTTAATATATCTAATTGATGTTGATTATATAAATCTATATTTCTTTCTAGATCTATTTCTTCTTCTATTTGAACTGTTTGTTGGTTACTTGTAGATCCCGATCCTCTTCTTATAATTCTATTAAGAAAACTATCGGATGTGATTTGATCCTGTATGTTGCTAGTTGAATTCCTAGCTTCTTGTAATGTTCGGCTTCTTCCTAAAAAGCTTCTATCTTGTTGATTATTCATTTTCTTGGTACCCAATGTGAATATGGTAACGGTTTTCGCTTAATTTTTACTTCTTCACCTAAACTTAATTTATTAATTCCACTAATTATTTTATCTAAGTCGTTATCCAAAGTTGGTTGTTTACTTGACTGTGGTTTATTAACTATGTCTAGGATTCTATTTAGTTTGTCTATAATTTGTAATAATAAACTTATAATGAAGTTAAATAAGCTTGGATATGTTTTGTCGGACTTACTAGTTCCGCTATAAGATGTAAATCCAGTAATTTCTTCTTTATTTTCTTCGGGTTTATAAATGTTAGCTTCCTTTAAAGCCTGTATATATTCTCTAGTTTCCAGTTTTAACTTTCGACTATACCTTTAACTGTAGTAATAACTTGTTCTAATTTAACTACTTGTTTTTCTACTTTATGTAATAATTCTTTTGCTTCTAATATTTGTCGAGGTTTCGAGTTTTCTAATAAATAATTTAACTGTTGAAAATCTTGTTTTGTAGGTATTTGTTTATGAATTTCTCTTAACTCTACTAAAATTTGATTATTTAAGTGCTTGATGTAGTCTAAATTCTCGGTTAATTTGGCTAAAGTTCTTTGGTTGGCAAGGTTCAAGTTGAAAAGTTCAATCGTATTAATTGATGAATTTTGAGACGCAATTATAATAAAAAGAAACTCCTATCCCTTCGTTAATTACTTAATCCTAAAATCCTTCGAAAAATATTCTTATAGCCCTTTTTAAAGTAAATAATTAAATGTAATTTGGAACGTGGCGTTGTTTCACCTTAGACCAACAACCCATTCGGATTGTCACCTTAACTGGAGTTTGAATTCCAAGGTTAAGAGTTTAGGCACGTAAGATGTTTCCAGCCTATATACCAAAATTACAAAAATACAAATAAATAATAAACACATTAATTAACATGATAAATCTAATGACCAGTAAATTCCGGCCTTTAATCCCAAAAATAATAATCATAGCATAATTAATCTCTTTTCTTCACCTAGACGGGTTCTTGATTAATCGTGGACTTACTTCACACTGCCACCTCACAAGCCTGTTCTAGTCTTTTAGAATTAAGATCACCCATGCTCTGATACCATTTAATATTCTTAAAATATGAATTTTGCATGGTATACATAGATGACATTTTAGTAGCTAGTGAAACCATTAAAGAACATGAAAATCATTTAAAACAGGTGTTTAGCGAAATTAAAAATCATGGGATAGTAGTATCAAAAAAGAAAATGGAGCTCTTTAAAAGAAAAATATCCTTTTTAGGATTAGAAATAGGAAATGGGAAAATAGAATTACAACCCCATATTGCTACAAAAATTATAGAATTCCCAGAAAAATTAGAAAGTTTAAAACAAATACAAGCCTTCTTAGGTTTAGTAAATTATGCTAGAAAATTTATTCCTAATTTATCAAAACTAGTAGGACCGTTATATAGTAAAACCACAAAAAACGGACAAAGACATTTTAACAAGGAAGATATAAAATTAGTAAAAGAAATTAAAGAGGTAGTTAAGAAGATTAAACTTTAGAATTACCCCTAGTCACTGATTACATAATAATAGAAACAGATGGATGTAAAGAAACTTTTTATTTTCCAACTGTAAAGGTATTTGAATTTGAATTTCCTTTCCCTTTTGAGAAAGCTTATGTTGTAGATTTGAAATGGTTTCTTCTTGTCTTTGGATGATCTGTTCTGGACTTTCTTTTACTATTTGAGAAAATGTTTTTACTTCTTCGGGTTTGATAAAGAAGTTGTCAAGTCCAAAATATCCTCTTGCCATGCTTATGGCTTCGGAAAAACTGTAATACCCTTTATAGAGGGATCTATGCACTGTATGTGTTTTGACACTGTTTCCCATTTGTTAAAGACTCCAATTTTGGTGCCTCTAAAAATAATGTAATGTGAGAATCGTTTGGGTGTAACTGTATTCTCGGACACTTTTCGAGTCATTTCGAGAAAATAAAATCCCAGGGAATTTAAAATTTGAACCTTTTTTGTTGATTCATTGGGAAATGTATGTATATGCCAGAGATTATCAAGCAGGCATTGTTGTTTCTGTTAATCCAGTCCCAAAAACGGGCCTGAATTTTTGTTTGTCCTCTGTACAAACAGGTAGAATGTTTGGGCCGAATGTAATTGTTGGTTGTTGGGCTTTTGGTTGGGCCCTATTTGAAACAAAATGTTTATCGGATAATTTTTGTATACGGCTTGGCCCAGCCTGTGAGAATGCTTGTGTCTGACTGTTGGGAATTGTTAACTGTAACTGTGCTGTATTGTCACTACTGCTGTTACTGTCAGATGTATCCATGGATGTATTCTTCGTCTGTTTGGGATGTACCACTCTTCTAAATCCTTTGTCTTTCTCCATGAAACAATCTGTTCAAATTTCTAGATAAAAGGTCAGCAATAGTATTATTTTTTCCTTTAATGTGTTCAAAATTAATACTATATCCGCTTCCTTGTATTATGTTTTGTAAATTAATCCATCTGGTCCTGTTGACTTTTTTACTTTGATCATTTTTTATAAAAAACATTGAAATTATTTACAAATATGTTAACACATGAGCTAGAAAAAGGCTTGGACATAACAAAAAGTAATAATCATCCTATCATTCTACACTTAGAAAAAATAGGACTAATAGGAGAAGATATTATGAATTCGAAAGTGACATATATATGCAAGTTTACAATAAAAAACCCTGATGTAACTATAAGAACAGCAAACATAGAATATAGTCCTCTAGATAAAGAGGAATTCAAAAACCAGATACCTGAAATGATAAAACAAAAATTAATTAGAAAATCAGAAAGTCCACATAGATCAGCAGCATTCATAGTTAGAAATCATAGCGAAATAAAAAGGGGAAAAGCTAGGATAGTCTATAACTATAAAAGACTAAATGATAATACAGAAGATGACGGATACAATATACCTAATAAAGATTCATTAATAAATTTAATACAAAAGAAAAAAGTATTTTCAAAATTTGATTTAAAATCAGGATACAATCAACTACAATCAACTTAAATTAACAGAAGAATTTAAACCATGGACAGCCTTCACATGTTCCGAAGGACAGTACGAATGGAACGTGTTAAGTTTTGGTTTAAAAAAATGCCCCTTCGATTTTTCAAAGATTTATGGATAACATATTCTTAAAATATGAATTTTGCATGGTATACATAGATGATATTTTAGTAGCTAGTGAAACCATTAAAGAACATGAAAATCATTTAAAACAGGTGTTTAGCGAAATTAAAAATCATGGGATAGTAGTATCAAAAAAGAAAATGGAGCTCTTTAAAAGAAAAATATCATTTTTAGGATTAGAAATAGGAAATGGGAAAATAGAACAGCTCTATAAGCTAATGGCGGAAGGACATTACATTCAACTTTGGGCAACAGACAATTGGAACATGCTTCTACCATTTTTGGAGAAGGCGAGACATTAGAAGAACAACACATTACCAACGACGAAAGGCCATGGTCTTATCCAGGACTAGGCGATCCATATGATGACAACATGCAAGACGCACAGTCAGATGGGGATACAACTCCCACAATTGACAGTACACACAGAGACTTCTAGAAACGTAAGCAATGACAGCATCAACCACAAAGACGCAAGCAATGACATGGGGCGGCCGACAGTATTTTCATGCTTTTTGAAAACTTCACAGATTAGGTTTACTTTTCGAAAAGTTTAGCTTTAGGTCATTTTCATCTTTTTGTAAAGATTATACTTTAGCGAAAATTATTTCGCCTTTTACTATTCATAGGTTGAAATTTGTAAAAAGTTTATTCCTAGGTTTTCCGGTAATGTTAACCGGCTTATTAGGTGATAGGTTTCGAGGCTATATAAACCTCAGTTCATTTCATTTGTAAATCACGACCAAAAAAAACCACGAGAGCAATTATATATAAAGCAATCTTTCTTAAATGGCAGCTTAAAACCCCCTTCCGATTCCCCTAGTTATATTACTTAAATTCCTTCGAATCCTTCAGTACTTAATATTATAGCCCTATATATATATAAAAAAAAAAAAAAAAAAAAGAGTGTACCAGCCACTGTTCATAAAGAAGCCCAGAATCCCCCTGCACAAACAAACGCCTCCGCACATATCTAGTAAGTTTTCTAAAACTATGTCTTTTATAATATTGAATTTTAAATCTATGTTTTTTAAATTATTATGGTTAACAGAGACCGCTAAAATCTGCCCTATACCCCCCTAAATGGTATCAGAGCATGGGTGATCTTAATTCTAAAAGACTAGAACAGGCTTGTGAGGTGGCAGTGTGAAGTAAGTCCACGATTAATCAAGAACCCGTCTAGGTGAAGAAAAGAGATTAATTATGCTATGATTATTATTTTTGGGATTAAAGGCCGGAATTTACTGGTCATTAGATTTATCATGTTAATTAATTAAATAAGCTTGGATATGTTTTGTCGGACTTACTAGTTCCGCTATAAGATGTAAATCCAGTAATTTCTTCTTTATTTTCTTCGGGTTTAAATGTTAGCTTCCTTTAAAGCCTGTATATATTCTCTAGTTTCCAGTTTTAACTTTCGACTATACCTTTAACTGTAGTAATAACTTGTTCTAATTTAACTACTTGTTTTTCTACTTTATGTAATAATTCTTTTGCTTCTAATATTTGTCGAGGTTTCGAGTTTTCTAATAAATAATTTAACTGTTGAAAATCTTGTTTTGTAGGTATTTGTTTATGAATTTCTCTTAACTCTACTAAAATTTGATTATTTAAGTGCTTGATGTAGTCTAAATTCTCGGTTAATTTGGCTAAAGTTCTTTGGTTGGCAAGGTTCAAGTTGAAAAGTTCAATCGTATTAATTGATGAATTTTGAGACGCAATTATAATAAAAAGAAACTCCTACCCCTTCGTTAATTACTTAATCCTAAAATCCTTCGAAAAATATTCTTATAGCCCTAAAGCTAAACTTTTCGAAAAGTAAACCTAATCTGTGAAGTTTTCAAAAGCATGAAAATACTGTCGGCCGCCCCATGTCATTGCTTGCGTCTTTGTGGTTGATGCTGTCATTGCTTACGTTTCTAGAAGTCTCTGTGTGTACTGTCAATTGTGGGAGTTGTATCCCCATCTGACTGTGCGTCTTGCATGTTGTCATCATATAACTTTGTCTTGGAACTAATATTTCATTTTCCTGTTCTTTTATGTCGTCTAACGACCATTCTAATCCTGCTAATTCTTCCGGGTCTATTTTAATCGGATCTATCATTTGTATTGATTTTGAAGCTATTGTATTTACTATTCCTTCAATGTTAACCTTGTATTTCATTCCACTTCTATTACTAGCTTTTCCTAGTGTTCCAATACTTATTACAATATTATTTCCTTCATAATTCTCATACCCTTTTGTCTGGAGAGCTATTTTAATGTTTTGTAGGTCTTTAATGTCTTTTAAGATTCCTGGTGTACAATAAAATAAAGCTGTATTTTGGCTCAAATCTATTTCCATTCCTGAAATAATTGCCTTTTTTAATTCTGTTTTCCATGATTTATCTAATATTAGAGCTAATAATTTTGTCCCTAAATTTTTTCTTCCTAAGGCTTTAATGCCAATTACTACTAAGCCTATGTGTGCGAATACATTATTATATACACTACTGGAAAAACTCATTTTTTTCGACGGCCAAATCCGTCGCTATGAGCAAATTTCTATCGCAAAACTCAACTTTGAGACGGACAAAATCCGTCGACGTTCCGTCGCGAACTTTTTGTCAGTGATAGCGACGGAGTTCTACGTTGCCGTCTACGTCGGATTTGTCCGTCGCTTCTCTCCGCTCCGTCGCTTTGAGCGACACATTAGTCCGTCTCATCTGTTGCTCAACCTGTCTTCAGGTAGCCGGCAAAAAACTTTTCCGGTGGCCGGACGGTCATATTTTCCGACACTCGGCTATGATTTCTAAATTTAAAATTACATAATCTAATAAATTAAAAAACAAGTAAACAAAAAATTAATAACTAAAATTTACTCATTAAAAAATATTCATGAAGCAACAACTAGAATATTTAGCATGGAGTATCCAAAATGCTAATACCAAGGTATATATCCAAAATGGAAAGCCAACATGACGAGAAAACATCCAAAAAACAACCAACGTCTAAACAAGACTAACAAGCACTACGGCCCTCTTCGTCACTGTTAAGGAATTGAGAGGGAGAGGTCGGGTGTGTATCAAGTCGTTTCATAAGAAGTGCAATTTGTCGCTGCTGTACCTCATACATCTTTCGCAGATCTTCATTCTCTTGTTGGTGGGAATCAACTCTTTGGGTGAGATTTTGAATGATCTCATCCTTCTCTCTCATCTCTGATTCAGAAGAAAACATTGAAGAACAACTTTCTCGCACAGGTGATATGTCAAACCAAGCAGCACCATGTTCTCCCAACCCTGTCACCCTTTCACCCTTCTTTTTCTTTCCTTTGTTGTTCACAGCTATCCAAGTTTTACCACGAAAAGGGATATGAACACTAGAGTTCCCTGGCTCAATGATGCCTTCCGAAAGTGCCTCTTCTTGAACAGCCTTCTCATAGCTCTCCTAACATTCAGCAAATACATATTGTAAAATAAGAGGTCACATATGACATAAATATAAAATATGTTTGATAATATATTACTCCATATATAAAACACATATATATATATATATATGTGTGTGTATATGTAACGACAATGAAAATAATACTTACATATGCATTTGACTAACAGAGTTAATCCATTCGAGCTCAGAGGTCACAGGATTCTTTTTCGTATGTGTAGCAATACACAAATCCCCAAGATCAACACAGGGTGGGGCCCGCAGTTTGAGGTGTGCAACCGAACCCGACCCGCAACCCGTCGAGTTTTGAAAAAAGGTTAACAAACCCGCCCCGCTAGTGGCTAGGCTAGGGCAAAGGGAAGGGGGTCATTCGACCCTTTGAATTTTTTAATGTGTCAATTTTAGTACTTTCAAAATTTTAGAAAATGACATTTACTACAAAAAATGATGAATTTATTCATTTTGACCCCCTTAAATTTGAGAAAAAATTGCACTATTCGACCCTCTTGTATACTAAATTTGTAAACCTCAACAATAATATTTATCCCCAAGCAACCTTGACACCCTTTTCGAAAAATCCTGGCTTTGCCACTGCTCCCCGCTGAAGCGGACTGTCCCATATACGGATCATGTTCGGACAGATTGCCATCTATACACAGGACTTGGCGCAGTTGTTGGGGCTTGGCGATATCGCAGTTTTAACATGCTGATGGAGAAGCCCTCAATATATACATTGAACACTTTTTATTGATATAGCTTAAGTTCATGAAATTACACTAAACTCTTTTCTTTTTTTCTAAGAATACTGACTTTTTTTGGGGACATGAAAATGGAAGATGGATAGTTCTGAGTCAAATCACTGGGTAGAAATATTGTGCTTTCCACGTTCAAGATTAATAATATTCAAATGATCAGTATCAGTGCAGACGGATTTTAAAAAAAAGGAGATTAATGTTTAATGCATATGGAGGGCATACCAAAACATAAACAAAGACTAACAGATAATCTTTAGTGATATAAAAGAATCTACAAAGAGTAGGTAAACTCAACAGTTGGAAAGTACCTTCACTTTAGTTAAAGACTAGTAACATATTCTAATACTCCCTACGTTCACAAATATAAACAAGAAAATAAAAAAAAATACACATATTAAGTAGGAAATTAAAATTATTTAATTATCTTAAGTTTACAAGAAAATTATGCTAAAATTACTAATATATCATCGTATTAAATGTGTAATAATTGTGCACTTGTATATGATAATGAGTAATTTATTATGAGTATTTTTGGTAAAAGAGTATTAATGCAGTTATATTTAATGAGTTTTGCATTGCAACCATTTACTTATATTTAAGGCTAAAAAAAGCTTTTTTTGTTTTTTTCTGTGACCAGATGGAGTATTATTTAAATGATCAGTGTTAGTACAGATGAAATTTCTGAGACAAATACTTCCTCTGTTCCATTTTGAAAAGTTGCAATTTTTTTAGGAACATGTATTAAGAAAAAATGTTATTAAAGTTGGTGATGTGAGTATAAAAGAGAGAGAAATTGAGTAGAAAATAATAATTGGATAGCTGACGTGTGTATTGTAAGTGGATCCCACTAATAAAGTATTTTTTTTTTAAGAAAGTGAAACTTTTCAATGATACACGCAAAATAACAAAATGTGAACTTTTCAATGGGACGGGGGAGTAGTACACAAATAAAGAAGAATAGGAAGAATAAAAGTAGTTTTGGAACCAGAGATGTTGCATTAATTGAATTAGCTTTAGATGAGTTACTGTGTTAATATTATTTTATGGGAAATTGTTTTCTCTTTTCGGATTTCCTGGACTCAGATTTATAGGAGGCAAAAATTAAGTAGTCCAAATTTTAACTGTTCATATGATTTTGTCGACGAGGTAGCTGCTAACCCTATTGAGATCTCTGTTATGGTTGTTGCTAAATACTCCGTATTATGAAAGGAGCAGAGTGCAGTTGTTCACTGGTTTTACTTTTTTTTTTTTTTTTTTTTTTTTTTTTTATCTTCTTTGTGGTCAGCGGATGGCTAGTTTGAGTCAAATAACTGGTACACAGTGGTGATGTTTTCCACGTTCAAGATTATTAAAACGATATTGATAGTCGACAGAATAATCTATTCTGCAAGTATACATTTTTAAATATTTGATCAGTGTCGGTGCAGATCGAGTTTTTAATATTAGGCTCACTGTTAAATGCAAATGAAGGGCATCCCAAACCATTAGCCAGACTACAGAGAGAGAGAGAGGACCTGAAATATGGAGGAAAATAATCAAATCCAAATTACTAGAGTGAAATTGGGCTCTCAAGGACTAGAGGTATACCTATTTGAGTAATATGCACATTTACACTGTTTAGATTCATTGTTTTTTTTTTTTTTTTTTTTTTTTCTTCAGGTTTCAAGACTGGGGTTTGGATGTGCTGGGCTAGCTAGCCGGTGAGTACAATGAACCGCTCTCCAACGAAGCTGGATGTTTGATCATTAAGAATGCTTTCGATAAAGGAATTACGTTCTTTGACACTTCAGATATATATAGATGTGGGAACACTGAAGTTATGGTTGGCGAAGTAGGGCCTTTTTCTTCTTCTATGATTTGCCTTTCGTTTGTTGCATCTATGTTATTCAACTCAATCAAACTTCAAAAAAAAAAAAAAAAAAAAAAAAAAAACTTTTTTTTTTTTTGATAAGAAAATATATATGAACTTTAAAACTGATTATGTAGAGTGCTGCTTGTGTTTGAAAAGTCAAACGGGATATAATGTTTGTGTTTGTTCAATTTGCAGGCTTTGAAGCAGCTTCCTCGAGAAAAAGTACAGTTAGCAACAAAATTTGGCATTTCCTCGTGGAGAGATGGCCAATTTGAGATCAAGGGTACCCCTAAATATGTTAGAGAGTGTTGTGAGGCTAGTCTTAAGCGGCTCAATGTGGATTACATTGAATTGTATTATCAGCACCGTGTCGATGTATCAGTGCCAATTGAGGACACAGTAAGGACTAGTCCCATTTGACTTTTGATAGTCAATACAAGTGAACTTTTACTAATTATTACAGTAATTTCTATTTTATCATCTATTTCATTATATTGAATAGCATATCAATCACAGTGGTTAAATTGTTTATGTTACTTGCGCAATATAGATGGGAGAACTCAAGAAATTGGTGGAGGAAGGGAAAATAAGATACATTGGGTTATCTGAAGCTAGTTTGGACACCATAAGGAGAGCGCACGCCGTCCATCCAATCACAGCCTTACAAATGGAGTACTCTGTGTGGACTCGTGAAATTGAAGACGATATAATTCCACTTTGCAGGTTTGTTTCAGTTCGGTCTGAGTCTGATTAGAAAATGTTAACAATAAATCACTAACATATTTATCAATAACAATTTTTAAAATTTCATTAGAATGATTAGATTGACATATATATATATATATATATTTGGTCAAAGTTAACTTTTTTTAACAAAAAAATCAAATTTGGACAATATATATGGGACTGAGGGAGTATGTAATATCACTAAGCCTATGTTTTTTTAGGGAGCTTGGCATTGGCATTGTGGCATATTGTCCTCTTGGCCGTGGCTTCTTTGGTGGCACGGGCATGGTGGAAAGTATCCCAGCAGAGAGTAAGCTGGTACGTTTGAATATTTCTAAATATTCCCTCCGTCCCAAATTGAATGACTTAAAAAAAAATTCAAATTTACTCTTGCAGAGTTCAGTCCCTAGGTTTGCAGGGGAGAACTTAGAGAAAAACAAACTACTATATGCCCGATTTTAGCAAACTGGCTGGAAAACACGACTGCACAACTCCTCAACTCGCTCTGGCATGGCTTTACCATCAAGGAAATGATGTTGTCCCAATTCCTGGTAATGATTTTCTTGGATGTTCCTAATAACTGGGATATATAATAGTACATTCCTTTTCTGAAAGATTGATTAATTTTTGTTTTCATTTTAAACAGGAACAACAAAGGTTAAGAACCTCGATAATAACATTGGATCCTTGGCAGTGAGGCTGACGAAAGAGGACGAGAAAGAAATTAGGGAAGCAATCCCACTTGATGAAGTCGCTGGCGAACCTAATGCGTTTACCAAGCACTCCTGGAAGTTTGCTAATACTCCCCCCTCCCACCCCCAAACCAAAATATGAACTTGTTTTTGGATGTTGACTTCAATATATCTTTGAAATGATATTGACAATTTTCATTTCTTTCGGATTCCCTTTTAAAACCAATGTCCTTGTATCATGGTTTTCTTAAGTTGAAAACACTCTTTAGTTGCAAAATTCCTCAACACACGTTTAGGGCCTGTTTGTTTAAGGATTCAAAAGGCACACTTTTGGCCATTAAAAGGCATCATTCAGAAGATTAAGAACCTGAATGATTGGTAGAATCCTCTCTCCGTCCCAAAATGATCTTCACGTTTACTATTCAAACTTTTTAAGGATATGAATATTTTGCTTCATTAGACTATGAGCAATGGTTTCAACTCCTCTTCCCATTTCATACAACCACTTTAACACTTTATCCTATCCACCTCATCTTTCATACAACCCCCTACAATGGTTAGTTGGAAAAAAAAATTCATCTCCCTCCCACTCATCATTCTATACCCCACTACTTTTATATTATTTTTATTTTTTATATATTCTTTATTTTTATGATTAGTAAAAAATAATAATAATTATTATTATTATTTATAATTAAAATAATATTTTACACTAAATTAATTTTTTTGGCAATTAAATAATTAGATAAATGACGATAATTATTATTCAAAATAAGAAAAGTTACAATACACTTAGCTCGCGACATAATTAACGAAAGACAATAAAATTATTAAATCACACATGGTTTCCGAATTTTGCCCATATGTGCTTGACTAGATCCTTCTGCAATTGTTGATGAACTCTTGAATCACGCATTTCCGATCTAGTACGCGCATGCTCTACAAATGCAGGTAGTACCTCAGTCGAGAATGGTTGTTGTGTACTAGACCCACTTGCCTCGGGTTGTTGTGAAGTAGACCCTCTTGCCTCGGGTTGAAAGTCTTTCCAATTTTGAGAATAAGTATGCCGTTCATCCTCAACAATCATATTATGTAATATGATACATGACCTCATGATGATAGCCAAGTCGTCTATCTCCCACATTCGAGCTGGTTCTCGAATGATTTTAAATCGAGCTTGGAGCACTCCGAATGCACGTTCTATATCCTTTCGACATCCTTCTTGAAAATTCGCAAATAGCTTATCTTCCTCACTTTGAGGATTATTAGGATAATAATGGGGCTGAGGTGGTTGAAATTGCATAGGATAAGCATATGGATTCCAATTTTGCACACCTGAAGGCATGAAATTTGGGACAGCTGAAGGCATAAAATTGGGTGGAAAAAAAGGATTTGAAACATTTTGGGGACGGGGTTGGTTGGAAGATTGGTTCTCCAAGTTAAAATCATTAGGATTGTAGTTGAATGGTGAAAAATTTTGGGAACTTTGAGTGTTGAAAGGATTATTATTGGGATCCATTTCACTCAAAAGATGATGATTTTTTTTTAAATGTAGGCTAAAATGGAGAAGGAAAATTGAGAAAAGATGGTTTTTTTTTTTGGTGTCCAAATCTAATGAAACTTGCATCATTTTATAGGGGAAAAAAATGCTAATTTTTGGCGCAAAAAAAAAAATTAAAAAAATTAATAGGTGATAATTCAGCTCAAATAATTGAGTTAAAAAATTAAATCCGAAAATCCATGGGACCAATCATATGCTTACACGTGTCGACAATGGGAAAAACAAAAAAAAAAAGCCGCCGGGCGCGCCCACACGCGCCCTGTCGGGCCGTGTGGACCACGCGCCTTTTGCGGTCCAATGATACGTCGCCACGTGGACTCGACGGCAGACCCTCCCCAAAAATCAACCCGTATGAATTTTTTCATACACCCATTTCAACCCCCAAGTTTCATACACCCCCACAATGGTTTCATACACCTCCCCCCACTTTCATACACCATTTCATACCCCCATTGCTCAGTCTTAGTCATGTTGTGTTTGTACACATTTAATCCTAAATTGTAAAAATAGGAAGAACTTATTGGGACAATGAAAAATAACAAATGAAAAGATCGTTTTGGGACGGAGGGAGTATTTTCTAATTAAATGGGCCTCAATTAACTTTCTCAAGACCATATAATATTTCTTTGGGCTTTATTTTCTTGATTTTAAATGAAAGCTTGTATGAAATTTTGGAGGGAAATGAAACTTTATCTCGTCATGTATTGAGGTAAAAAAGAAGAAAAGAAAACATTATTCGGGTGTGATATTAAAACATGTACCATCAAGGGAAGCATGATCAATAAAAATGTTGGTTCTTATTAGATGTGACAGTATCATGTTAGCCGACCCTAAGGTGGCGTTTGTTTTTTTTAAGTGTTAAGTCCTGAAATCTGAATTCACATCTGAATCAATAAGAGGCAGCGTCTGAAGACTGAATTCTGAATTATTCAAGCTGTTTGTTTTTTCATCTGAATTCACATCTGAATTGTTTTTTTTTTTTTTAAATGTTAACCTTTTGAAATATTATGTATAAGCATGAGAATTAATGGATAATAATGGATTTTTATTTGCTAAAAGAAAAGTGAAAAAGCATTTTAATTATTGTTGCTTCTGACACCATTCAAACTCTAATCAGACTTCATTTTAGGTCTGATTCATTCAGACTCCATTCAGATCAAAAGTCTCTATTCAGATCTGAAAGCTGAAAAAAAAAAAACCAATCTGAATTGGAGAAGGTCTGATTCGCTAGACATTCAGACTCCATTCAGATCTGAATGAAAAAAACATAAATCGTTTTTTTTTTTTTTACCGAGGCTTTATTGTTGTTTCATCGAATGTGACAGTTTCTTTGAAATCGAGGGACTAATCACGGAGACCCTAAAACAATGTGGTGGTGTATTGTAAAATAACAAAATTATTGAAGTGGGTTCAATTCAAGCACCTAAAAAGTCAAACTTGTTAACGCCTCTTCTCAGTCTCACTCTCTGTTTCTTTTCACTCTTGCACTTTCAGCTAAATCTTGAGGATTAAGTATGGCGGAAAGTAATCAGACCCAGACACCAAAAGTCAAACTTGGTAGTCAAGGCTTAGAGGTAAAGTTTCATTTTTCTATTTTCTCCCAAAACCCAATTGAAAGTCAATAGTTTTTTCCTTATTCTGTCCATTAATTTCTTTGTACAACCATCGTTAGTGCATCTACTTAGTAGGATTGGTAATTGATCAGATTTGTATCAGCTCTTCTTTGATGCAAAATTGTGATAATTTGTAACTCTGTGTTATCATGAGTGAAAAATTTACTGCTCCCAGTTAGTTGTTGTTCTAAGACTTACTCCCTCCGTCCCATACTTATTGCTACTAAATGGGAATGCACGAGGATTAAGAAAATATGTTGAAAAGTAAGTGTTGTGAGGGTAGGAGCGAGAAAATAGGTTAGTGAATAGTTTTTATGAGTGGGTATGAGAGAGAAAATTGAGCATTTTAGGCAAGTACTAATAAGTATGGTACGTCCAAGATGGAAATAAGTAGCGATAAGTTTGAGACGGAGAGATTATGCTTTATGTACACCATATAAAATCTATTTTCATGTTGTAAAAGTACGCCCAATGTTTTAGAATCATTGTGTAATAACAAAATAAATCAGAAGCTAATTGCAGTTCAGACTTCAAAGACTAGTTGATGCAAGTAGCTAGTTAGATTGACTTATCATTAGTGTCAATATGTTGCACTCCATGTGTATGATGAATTGCTGAAGAGGTTCATGTCCATTTTTAGTACTGTAACCTCTCCATCTTAATTCCATTCTGTCATAGTCTCAAGATCAGAAACGTATATTTGCTGGGAATAGGTTAATCTCCTGCTGTTAGGCTTGGGAATTTCGTCAAGTTCTTTTCCAAATTATTCAGGATCACTTTTATTTTGTTCTTGAAACTCTTAAAGATTGAAATATATACAATGTCCAGGTTTCAAGATTAGGCTTTGGATGTGCTGGATTATCAGGGATATACAATTCACCTCTCTCTAATGAAGCCGCTTGCCTGGTCATTAAGGAAGCCTTTGATAGGGGGATCTCTTTCTTTGACACGTCAGATCTATATGGAGTCGGGAAAAATGAAATCATGGTTGGTGAGGTAAGGCTTCTCTGTTTCAAGTGTTTGTAGTTCTATTGCTCAATAGCCTGATGCATTAATTTGGGTCAACTTAAACAGCCAGGTCGTTATTTTAGAATGTCATGTTAACTTCCTGTCAAAGTAATCCTCTTTGAAAATTCTCGGCACGCTACAAAATATTCTTAAATGGACATAATAGACCATAAATATTTTTTTCATTTGCAGGCTTTGAAGTTGCTTCCTCGAGAAAAAGTTCAGTTGGCTACAAAATTTGGAGTTACTTCAGAGGATGGTCAATATGGGGTCAAGGGTACCCCTAAATATGTTCGGGAGTGTTGTGAAGCAAGTCTTAAGAGGCTTGATGTTGACTACATTGACTTGTACTTTCAGCATCGTGTCGATGTCTCAGTGCCAATCGAGGACACTGTAAGACCTATTATTTATCTTTTTGATCATTACCAAAGCCAATTTACTTGCACTTTATCTTGTTGTATGGTTTGTGTTTCTTTTGTAATATAGATGGGGGAACTGAAGAAATTGGTGGAGGAAGGAAAAATAAGATACATTGGGTTATCTGAAGCTAGTTTAGACACAATAAAAAGAGCCCATGCTGTTCATCCAATCACTGCGTTACAAATGGGTACTCTCTGTGGTCTCGTGAAATAGAAGACAGTATAATTCCACTTTGCAGGTTCATTGGGTTCAAACTTATTCTTGCACTATTCAACATAACTTCTTCACAAAATTTCTCAGTAAATTTTATGCAAGTTAATCTTATTGTAGGGAGCTTGGTATTGGAATTGTGGCGTATAGCCCTCTTGGTCGAGGGTTCTTTGGTGGGAAGGCAGTGGTTGAGAGCATCCCGTCAGAGAGTCTGCTGGTAAGCGCATAAAAAACGATATATATATATATATATATATATATATATATATATATATCACCATCTTTTCTGTTGTCTAGAGTTTTATTTCTTTGCTAAGTATTAATTTTGGCAGGATTTATTTCCAAGGTTCTCTGGAGAGAACTTAGAGAAGAACAAACTTGTATATGCCCGTTTTAGTAAATTGGCTGAAAAGCATGATTGCACACCTCCTCAACTAGCTCTGGCATGGCTTCTCCACCAGGGTGATGATGTTGTACCTATTCCTGGTACGCTATTTAACAACCAATGTTTTTTTTTCTTTCGTGTTAGGAAGACTGTCTACGTTAAGTCCATGTGGGTCCCGCTCTACTCTGATTATCCCGCGTAGTGGGAGTTCAACACCAGGTTTCCCTTTTTTTGTTGCTTTCATGTTAGGATCATTTATGGGAGTTGTGACTGAGGAATATGTTTATGAAAGGTTTTTTTCAAACTCTTGACAACTCTATAACTCAACTCATGAGTGAGCATAATGAAAGGTGATCGATCCTAACTGAAGTACAACCTGTTGTACAGGGACAACAAAGGTTAAGAACCTCGATAACAATATTGGATCTTTGAGGGTGAAGCTTACGAAAGAGGAATTGAAAGAAATTAGCGAGACGATTTCACTCCAAGATGTTGCTGGGGAGAGAGAGCCGAGTTTCTTTACTAATTTCTCTTGGAATTTTGCTGATACTCCACCAAAAATATAGAACCAGTGTTTGATATCTAACAAATGAAATGCTTCTTCCTTCATTCCATTGAACCTACTTTTGGCATTTCTTTTGTTTTTCCTAGTTGACAAATGTATTGGACCTAAATAACGGGAATTGTAATCTTTGTAATTCTATTTCAGTCTTATTCCATTAGTTCAGATTAACAAGCAGGCGTGGCTGTTGCAATGGAGCTGCAGAAACCAGGACACGATCTAAAGCTATAATTCTAAGCTGATCAAGGCCATAGTTAACTATGTGTGTATAAGTCGTCAATCCTTGATGAGTGTTATTGAGAGACAAAGACATAATATTTTCAGTATCAATCTCAATTGTCCCGAGTGTCATTCGAGTGAAGTTCGATTATTTTCAGTTTGCCAAGGCCACTAACCCGAAATTTCTCAAATCCCGAAACTCCAAAAAAGGCAATTTTCTCAAGCAAAGGGCTGTTAGAGAGCAGGTTCTGAAGCATAAAAACTTCAGGGCTGCATCAACGGATATATGGAGCTCATTCACACCTTGATCTAAGAAAAAAGTAGTGTATGTTTGGTAGAAAATAAAGAGAGAGAATGTCTAATACCCGGCCCAATTTGTTTTATTTTATTTGTGAACTCTATTTTAATTTAATTTGGGCTCATTGACTTGGAGTAGTTAATAGCTTATCTTGGGCTTTAATAATTAAAAAAAAAAAAAAAAAACCCATTAGGTATAGTAACCTATTTAGTAAAGGATCATAAAACCCTTTCAATATAAATACCTTTAAAACCCTAAAACTATTATTCTTATTTCCACCGCAAAATTTAGGAAGAACGGGAGAGAGAGTCGAGAGAGGGCGGCGGACCAGAGAAGCCGCATAGAGAGAGAAGAGTGATCGGAGAAGAAAGGAGAAAGAGGAGAGGCGGTCGCGTTCATCGGAGGTAATCGAACTCATAATCTCTATTTTCTCCACCTTTCGATTCATCCATAATCATCAATAAATGATTGTTTTGGAACCCTAGCAGTCACAATGTTTGAACTAGGATTTGGGTTTGGATTTAATAAGGAGGAAGATGAAGGAGTAATCTGCTTTTCTGCCCCTCGTACTATGGCCCCAACATC
This sequence comes from Campanula takesimana, assembly GCA_026119855.1. Classification (NCBI taxonomy): domain Eukaryota; kingdom Viridiplantae; phylum Streptophyta; class Magnoliopsida; order Asterales; family Campanulaceae; genus Campanula; species Campanula takesimana. The sequence continues at coordinate 1,117,883 of JAOWBW010000200.1, forward strand.
AATTTGACACTCGTACTGCTGAAACACTAAATGTATGATGCGTACTATGGTTTTATTAACAAAATTAACCAATTTACTATTCAGTTGTTAACTTTTTCTAACACACGTTATTTTTTCTAACGAGCATTAATTTATTTTAACGAATGTTAATAATTTAACGGAAACATATAGACCTTTTTACATACATCATGTTAACAAAACTAACTTTTGTTATCTCCATCATCTTCCCAAACCCAACATCCACCCCACCCTTTCCCAGCCCAACACCGCCACCACCGCCCCCATCACCACCGCCACAAACCATCACAACCAGTCACCACTCCACCTAACAAACTCCACCATTTTCAATTCGCCATTCACCCAACACAACAAATACAGCAACAACAAAACTATATGAAGAGCCAAAATCCAAATTTTGGGGTTTTCAGATTTGGGAAGAAACATAAAAAAATTGCAGCTTCAACCCAGATAGAGAACAAAATGAAATCCAGATTCGAAATGAATTCTAAATTCAAAATAGAACCCAAAAAGGAAAAAAAAATGATTACAGAAATGGGTCAAATTGCAGCTTCAACTCAATGCTATTTCTGAAATAGAACCCACCATTAAGTTTCTTCTTTAGGTGTAGAGAGAGAGAGGGGTCAGAGATGGGTAAAATTCGCCGGAGAAGATGGTGGGGGGAGTGACTGGAGAGGGTGTGGGGATTTGCCGGTGCCGTTGACGGGGCCGATGCAGACCTTAGAGAACCGGATCTGGCGACGGTGGGCTGGATCTGTGACTGCCGGAGGTGGGGGAGGGTTGAACGGAGATGGGGTAAAGGGTGGCCGGTGACGGAGAAGGAGCAGGTCTGCAAGGTCGCCGGGGTTAGTGGAGTGGTGGTGTCGCCGGAGGTGGGGATGGGTTGCCGGAAGTGGGGAAGGTAGAGAGAGAAAGTGTGTGTGTGCGTTGTGTGCCGGGGGAGGGTGGGTTTTGTTTGGGTCTTAGGGGTAGTTCTGTCATTTAGGTAATAATCCCTTTGTTAAATTATTAACATTCGTTAAAATAAATTAATGCTCGTTAGAAAAAATAACGTGTGTTAGAAAAAGTTAACAACTGAATAGTAAATTGGTTAATTTTGCTAATAAAACTATAGTACGCATCATACATTTGTTGTTTCAGTAGTACGAGTGTCAAATTGATGTTGGAGCCATAGTACGAGGGGCAGAAAAGCAGTTTACTCGAAGATGAAGTGTGTGTGTGTTCGATGTGCAGTGTGTGCTTCCTGGTGTGTGTGTGTGCGTGTACTGGGTGTGTAGTGTGTGTGCAGCATAGTGTATATGAGCGTGTGTGTGTGTGCTGGTTGCTACAGAGTGTGTGTGTGTGGGTAAATGTGTGTGTACTGGAAAGTAGATTTGGCATGAGTAAATTGCATAGTTAAACTAGAATATGGAATTGGAATAGTAAAATCTTAAATGTGAATTTATAAAATCCTAAGGGTATTTTGGATATAAGTTTAATGAGTAGTATAAAAACTCTATTGGATATCAATCTTGTTAAGGAGTTTAGGAGTACAACTCGTAGGTTAAAGTAAAGTACTTTGGGGACGGAAGTAGAAAGTATTACTATTGTCTAAGATAGTTATTTTCGTGTGGTTGTAGATACGAGCGCGTGGTTGTGCAAGAAGAGTTAACGCAAAGCTAAGGTAAGGGATTACACTCTTAGTAGTATTTGATTTTAATCCTTTGTGTAGGATTCCCAATCTTTGTTTTGTTAAAGTAAACTATCTATGTGGCTAGATAGTATTTTAAAAACTATTCTGTTCTGCGAATGTTACCGTCCTTTGTTATCCACCCTATTGATATTGTTGTTGTTCAATTGGGTTATCATGTGTATGATTCGTATTGTGACTTGGTGTCTAAAGTGAGATGTACACCTTTTAAAAAGTGATCAAGTAAAGTTTTGTAAAGTTAAGCTTTGTTTTGTAAAGCTCTTTAAAGTGAAGTTTTGTAATAAGTAAAGTGATTACAGTTATCCATAATCCCAAAACGGATAAGTGGACCCCTACAGTTATCCATAATCCCGAAACGGATAAGTGGACCCCTTACAGTTATCCATAGTTCCAAGATGAACATGTGGACCCCTTTGCGTTGCTTGATGAAGTAGCGTAGGTTATCATGATATACCGATTCTGGGTGCGGTCAGTAGAAACCCGAGCCCTGGGTACAGCGCGTGCTTAATCCCTAAATGAAGTAAAGTAAAGTAAAGTAAAGAAAAGTAAAGTTTTGTGAAAAATGTTGTGTTTTGGAAACTGTCTCTGAAGCCACGTGTTTTCAAGAAATGAATTGTTTTTCATCAAGTTAAATGTTTTCAAACTGAGAGTTGTTTGATCATTGAGTTATCCTTTCGTTGTGAATTCTTGTTACCGTTCCTTTCGGTTATCTCCTCTTAGTACCCGAGGGGATTCCGTATGAACTTGCTGGGCATTGTTCGCTCATTCCTTTCATCCTCATTTTTTTTCTTCAGGTTATAAGTAAGGATACTAAAGGTCACAAGGAACAGATGGCGTAGAAGCTACTTGCGATTAAAGTTAATTAGTAGTTATATGTTTCCGTTAAGTTAAGTTGAACGTTATATTTCCGTTGGTTACCATTCTGAGCTAGTGACTTGTACTAGCCGTTATGGGTTTGATTGCTAGTTAAAGTTTGAATTGTGGTTATTTGTAGCCGTTGGGCATTCTGATTTAAGGATTTATTCAAGTTAATGATTATTTAATAGTTGTAGAAAGTTGGGGTGTTACAGAATGAGTGGGGTAAATAGTAGTGTTTGTTGAATCAATTGTGTGGTGGAAAAAATGAAGAGAGCGAATGAGTGAGGTTAAATAATGAGGTTGGTTGAATATAAATATATAAAAATATTTCCATTTTGGGCAGTCTCAATAGTTTTGGGACAGTCTAAAAGGGAAGGAACTCCTACTTATGCTGGGACGTAGGGAGTATATAAATCTACTTGTGATTTTTTTTTAATAATAGTGGAAATAGTTTTAGTTACTATATTATAAAATAGATATTAAGATTGGTTAATAGTATTGGTTAAAAATAACTTTATAAATTTTTTAAAAATTTACTTCGTTTGTCCCATAATGATGTCAATTTTCACTCTTGATCGATTGAGAAAATAATTTGTTAATTGTAGATAACATTATAGTAATTATTAGCTTAAATAGTAAATTAAAAGATAATGATTACTTAAGTAGTGCTTCCTCCGTCCCAGAGTAAGAGTCTTACCTCTCAAATACACGGAGAATAAGAAATGGTGGAAGTGATTTAAGTGTAAAAGTAAAGTAAGAGAGAAAATGAGTGGGAAGAAATAGTAAATTGATTGGTGTTGTGAGTATAAAAATAAAATATGAGAGAAAATGAGTGGATGAATAGTAAAAATTCTTTTTTCCATTTTAGGAAAGGCACTCGTACTCTAAGATGTACCAAAATAGAAAGTATGACTCTTACCCTGAGATGGAGGGAATAACTTTTATCGTAAATAATAAGTTAAAAGTAATAGTTACTATAGTATATAATACCAATATAATAATAGTAATTGTTTTTTCAAAAAACTACTAATAATAGTAATAGTTACAATATATTGCAACTATTCTAATTAGTTAATATTATTATTAATAATAGTTACTTTATATAGTAACTATTACACTTAACTAATATTACTAATAGTAATAATTATATTATATAATTAACTATTAAAATTAACTAATACTATTAATAGTAATAATTATCTTATATAATAACTTTTACATTTAACTAATACTATTAATAGTAATAGTTATCTTATATTATATAGTTAACTATTACTATTAATAGTATTAGTTAAATGTAAAATTTACTATATAAAGGGTAACTTTTACTAATAGTAATAATTATGTTATATAGTTAACTATTACTATTAATAGTAATAGTTACCCTTTATAGTAACTTTTACATTTAACCAACCCTTTATAGTAACTATTATACTTAACTTATATTATTAATAGTAATAATTATCTTATATAGTTAACTATTATAATAAATTAATACTATTAATAGTAATAGTTAACTAATATAGTAACTATTACAATTAATTAATATTATTAGCTAATAAGAGAAAAATGAAAAGTCACCTAATTAAAATGCTATGGATGATGTGGCACCACCAAAAGCAAGAGTTACTCAAAACTTGTCCACATGGCACCACCTAAAGACTCTACATTGACTTTTAATATATATAGATTTTATACACTATGTATGCATAGAGCATTCTATGAATCAGGTTTAATTTCCTAAATTAATTTTATTTTTAAAAGAAATATTTGTAAATTAAATTATTATACACGTGTAGCTCTTTTTGAAAATTTCTTTTTTCATTAATGTACACCATTTTCGCTGGGCGATATAGAAATTAAAATTTGAGCTTTCTATTTTCTATACTTTTTTTAAAAGTAAATATATATTTACATGAAAATATTGTGGATGTAAAAATCATAACTATTTATGAAAAAATATTTTAATCAGTGTTAGGAACTGGAAAAGGTATTTCATATTTATCCAGAATTTTTTTCGATTTCATTATGCTCTTTATCTTTATATCAAAATAAATACAATAGATATTTTTATGTCCCAAAATAAATGTGTATTTTGATTTTTTAACAAAAAAATATATAATATTATTAAATTCATGCTATTCTAATACTACTATCATCCTAAAATGAATGTCCAAGTTTTTTCAAATTGTATATAAAAAAATACATTTATTTGGAGACGAGAGAGTAGTAATTACTGATGCACCAATAGGAACATAGCAATAACTTGACAATAGTTGTAAGCACACTACACTAGAAATTCTATAAATTTATACTTATGGGACCACCAAATTTATTAATTAAAAGAGTTATTAATTAATCAATAAATTGATAATTATTAATTAATATTTTTTTAATTTATAATGAAATACTCAATTTACAATCACCGTTTAAATTTTTACTTTGACTCAATTTGTATTTATTAATTCCATCCCATATTGCAAAGAAAAAATCAAAAATTTTAATGGAGAATTAGTTACATGTTTTTTTTTGTCATTCGTTATTGGGCATGTTCGTGATTGTGAATTAGAGGGTTTGGATATATTCCCTCCGTCCCAAAATGATCTTCATACTTTTTTCAACATTATCACGAAGGAACTTTGAGCAATGATTTTAGGTTGATTAATTTATCCTAATGAAAATCTAAAACTTGTTATTGATAGTATTGATGATGATGTGTCAATGACAAGTTTTAGATATTCATTAGTACAATTGAGTCAACCTAAAATTATTGCTCAAAAATCCTTCGCAATAACGTTGAAAAAAGTATGAAGATCATTTTGGGACGGAGGGAGTATTAGTTAGTGGATACCTTCACAAAAATAGTTACTATTCACTTCGTCTTGATTTGATTTAATGTTCTTACTTTGATTTTGCACTAAGATTAGGAATAAATAAATATTGTGACTATGAAAAAGTAAAGTATAACAGAAAAATGGGTATAGAATTTTTGTTGTGAGAATGACAAGTGGGTCTCATCGTCCATTTTCGGTAATAAAGTAAAGTAAAAACCTTAAACTAGGACAAACCAAAAAAGAATGTAGGAACCTTAAATCAGGACATAGGAGTACAAAGTACAAATTAAGGAATGTCTTGATCATGGAGAATTAAAAATATTAAATGGTCAAATGGTTAAACAATATTGGATTTATTTATTGGCTCTATTTGTATTTATTAATTCACAAAATATTGAGAAAAAGTTATTCCTAACCCTTAGGAAAAACGTGTTTTAAAAAAATGTGGTGGCATTTTTGTAAATATGTGGAACTTCTTTAAAAAACGCGCGGTGGAATTTTTGTAAATAATCGGAACTTCTCAACGGTTCTGGAAATATCAATATAAAACCTTCTGGATATGAGATTGATATAGCCAGAACCTTTGAAAGTGATAGCCAGAACTTTTGAAATGATAGCCAGAAGAGTTCTGGATACCAATATAAAGCCTTCTAGATATGAGATTGATAGCCAGAACCTTTGAAAGTGATAGCCAGAAGGGTCCTGGATATCAATATAAAGCCTTCTGGATATCAATATAAAGCCTTCTGGATATGAGATTGATAGCTAGAACCTTTGAAAGTGATAGCCAGAAGGTTTTGAAAAACACGTTTTTCTTAACCACTAGGAAAAACGCGTTTTACAGGAAACCAACTCTTATTAATTTCGTCCCATATTGAAAAGAGAAAAAAAAATCAAAATTGCTTTATAATATAGAGTAAGTTTCATATATTTTTCTCATTCATTATTGGGTTTGTTCGTGATTGCGGATTAGAGGATTTGGGCATATTAGTGGATATTATAATTACCTCCACAAAAATAGTTACTATTCCCTCCTTCCAGGTTTAATGTTCTTATTTTGACTTTCTATGGGGATTAAGAATAAATAAATAATGTGAGTATAAAAAGTAAAGAATGAGAGAGAAAGCGAGAAGATATTTTTTATTGTGAGAATGACAAATGAGTGTCATCACCCATTTTACGTAATAAAATAAAGTAAAAACCTTAAATTGAGACAAATAAAAAAGAAGTAAGACTTTAAATAGGATAGGAGGAGTGCAAAGAACAAACTAGGGATTACAGAGAATTCAAAATAGAGGTGGTCTCCCATGAGAACAAGGGGATCTGTCTCATGTATGAGACGGGTCGACCCATGACCCATGGGGCATGACCCGCCACGTGGCAGCCTCCCAGAGGTCAATTTTTTTTATTTTTTTTTTTGAGTTTTTATATTATTTTTTCGGCTTTTCAGCCGTTCACCAAAAGTAATAGTTACCATAACTTAATGTAATGACTGTATACATATAAAGTAACATTGTTCATAAGTAAACGTAACACCTGTTTTACAAAAACAAAAGCTCGTTTTACCCATTTTTCCAAATGTAATACTAACTATAATTACATGTAACCCAAATAATATCTAAATGTAATTATCATTTATACTGAAATGTAATAATGCTTTTGCAAAAATGTAAAATATTGTGTATTTTGATTTAATTTTTTGAAAAAAAGTAACATTTGAAAAGTAACAACTCATAAATGAATGTAATTGTTTGTACAAGTAAATGTAACACTTTAATAAAAGAAATTATAACATATTTCTATAGATAATGTAATACTTTTACATGTGACACTAATCAAGTGTTTTTAGCTCTAAAAATGTAAATGGTTGAATTATTACTTTTTCTATACATATGTATTACAATTATATATAAACATTATTACATATAAGTAACACGTTCGTTACATTTTAGTTGTAATAAGTATTACTTTTGGCAAACGAAGAAAACATAGAAAAAAACACTGTTAGTTTTCTGTATATATGTATTACTTTTATGTATACAAACTGTTACTTTATATGAATACAGTCATTACATTAAGTTATAGTAAATATTACTTTTGACAAACCGAAAAAAAACCAAAAAAAAAAATATAAAAATAAAAATAATTTTTTTTTTGGGCCTATGAGAGGCTGCCATGTGGCAGGTTCGACCCCTGGGTTCTAGAGCCGGTTCAGTGGGTCGGGCGGGTGGGTCAAAAACCGACCCGTCAGAGTTTTTGTCTTCAAAATATTAAATGGTCAATAATTATTGGGTTTATTTATTAACTCAATTTGTATATATTAATTTCATCACATATTGTGAAGAAAAAAAAATCAAAATTGTTTTTTAATGAATAGTAAGTTTCGTATTTTTTTTTCATTCGTTTTGGGTCTGTTCACGATTGTGGACTAAAGAGTTTGACATATTAGTGAATATAATTGAGATTAAATTATAAACGGATCATCCGTTATTAGGCAAATATCGGATGCCATACATAAGATGACACCTCATCTCAAAATCAGGTTTTCACTTTACCTTCAAAGTTTACTTTAGCACCCTCTTTAAATAAATCATTTTTAATAAACTCCCTTATACTTTCCCTATTAGCTTTTATATGTATTGTACTCCCTCCATCTCATAACTATGTATACAAATTGCCATTTTGGGTGTCCCATTGATAAGTCACACTTTCTTAAAATGACAAAGAATCTTTACTATTCATCCCACTTATTCTCTCTCATACTTTACTTTTACACTCACAACACCAATCAACCTACTATTCTCTACCTCACTTTATCTCTCATACTTCACTTTTCAAACTCACAACAACTACACATTACTATTCATCCTTTAATTCCCGTGCAAAACCAATTTTGTGCACATAGTTATAAGACGGAGGGAGTATGTTTTATTTGGTCATTGTCCTCAAATACAATAATATGTTAGCTCCGCAAATAATAGGCCAGCATTATACCATGCAATTATCTAATATTGTTATTACAAATAATTATTATTGTTAATTACAAATATTATTATTGTAATTAGTGTTTGCTTCTAAGAAATTAGTCTAGTCAATCAATAGTCATATACCACACAGTTATATACTTTTTCTCATTTTTTCTCAAGATCTCATTTTTTCTTTTTCTCAAGGTTCTAAAAATCGCTAGGCGGTCGCTAGGCGCCGCAGCAGGGCCTAACGCCTAGGCGGGGTCTAAACGGGTTTAGGCGGGGCTGAGATTTCAGAAATAGTTATAATATCTTAGGCGGGACTTAGGCGCTTTATAAACGCCTAGCGCCTAGGCGGCCTAGACTGGCGTCTTTTAGAACACTGTTTTTTCTATCCCAAATACATATTTCTCTATTTCGCAAACATAGTTTTATTTAATTTAAAAAGACAACTTAATTGGACTTTGACCAAAGTCTCATAAAACTTAATAATCCTCATCAAATTTAAAAAGATGTCATCGATTTACATTATAGAGAATACTATCAATAGCACTTATTATTTCATGACTAATACCTTTTGATTTTTGTAATTATGGTTTTATACATTATTATACTCCCTCTGTCCCAGAATGATAGTCACCTATTTTCATGGGTTTTACGAAGGAACTTTGAATAATAATTAAGACTACTTTTAATTATTCTAATAAAATTTTGAAATTGTTCTTGATACACCATTATAAATACTATTAATATCATTTTTTAGATTCACATTAACATAATTATAAGTAGCATTTATAACTGCTTAAAGTTCCCTCGTAGTAACAACGAAAAAATGTGGACTATCTTTCTGGGACGGACGGAGTATTAGATTAGTTATAATTTAGATATTTGTCCATATTTAATTTGTATGTATCTTAGGAATAGTTGTAGTTATCTTAGCAAGGTAAATTAGGTTAAAGTATTTTTGGTATTTATCTTTTTAACTAACCTACTAATGATTTCTTGAGAAAAAGATAATTGCCATATTTTGTAGGATTCTTATAGGGGCTATAAAAAAGAAGGAGAAGTCGGCCATTGATGATATAAAATTATGACAAATTCTTTAATACAACGGCCGCACACCGTGCGGCAAGGTGTGCGGCTCCGCTACTTCTCGGCCAGTACTGTTATGCTACAACCGACGGCCAGATCCAGCCCTCCCCTCTTCCCAGATCGTGCCACGTGTCCCCCTATAAAAAAAAAACCTCCAATAACTTTAAAATGCTATATCTTGAGATTTATAACTCAGATTTTTTTTTTTAAATACCGTTGTGTTCGTCTCGATGAGACGAATAAAACTACATAGGTCATGATATGGTTTATTTTTTAAAAAAAAAAATTATAATTTTTTACACATAAAAAGTTTGAGTTGCTCCTTCAGCTAAGATGTAACACTCTGTTCTGATAAAAGTAACAAATTCATCTTTAAAATGTAACACGAAAACTGTTAAATGTAACAGCAGTTTTTTACAACAAAAAAATGGGTTTGCATTCCAATTGTTACTTTCTCAATAAAATATTGTTACATTTCATATAAAATGTTACATTTAAGAATATAAACTGTTACAATTGAGAAAAAAAAATTACATTTATTTTTTATAAAATGTAACATTAGTTTTAGTTGTCAATCATATATTAATTTTGGGTGAAAAAAAGTGTTACATTTGAAAAAAAATGAGTGTTACATTCCTTTATAGAAAGTGTTACACTAATTTAGTTGTCAATCTTTAATTTATTGAAATAAAATTGTGGTACATTTTTAGAAAAAAAAAGTGTTACATTTCGTTATAAGAAGTGTTACTTTTGTTGGGAGGAAAAAAAATTGGGATTGCAAAAAAAAAAAAAAAAAAAAATGGCGGCTCGGCTCCTGGCGCCGTCGCACGCCGTGCGGCGGCTGCACAGGAAAGTCGATCTAAAATTATAATCCTTTCGTTTTAAAATGAACCGTCTTAAAATTAAGTTTCCTTTTGGCCAAAACGTTATTAAAAAAAAAAAAAACCTTTTTTCGGGTGAAGTTACTTAAAGCTTCATGATGACAATGTATTATTTTTACTCTTTGTTCACCAACAATAATATCATATTTTGAAACCACTAGAAGTATATAACCCTTTCGTCCCGCTCGAATTACGATATTTTGCCATTTTACATGTCTCAATCAAAAATGCTTAAATATCGTGACTGAGGAATCCGATTTTACCTTTATCAAGTTTAAATTAAATACCGTATATAAAAAGGGGAAATGACAATTTAGGGTCCAAAGTTTGGGGGTGTGTGCGAATAGGGGTCTGATGTATCAATTTTATCAATTTAGGCAACGTTAGTCAATTAAGGGTTTTTGGACTAAGTTGCAAAGAAAATCCAGTTAAGTAACAGAAAAACTTATCTGGAGTTAGTTTTGGATGTTCGCCTGGGCTGTCATTTCACACACCCCTTATACAATTGACCCTAAATTTTCTTTCACTTTTATTATTATATTTTTGAATAATTTTAATTAATTCAAAAATAATAATAAATAAAATAATAAGCAAATAAAAAATTAAAGTGGTTTTTTTTTTTTTGAAACCGCACATAATGAAGTTATAAACAAGGAAAATTAATAATAAAAATAAAAAATAATTTTATGAATAAAATAAAATAATTGGAATACTAATATTAATAATGAAACAATACTAACCACCACCACAGAATTTTTTTGTCCAAATCCCCACTTTCTTCTTTCTAAAAAAAAATAAAGTGGGTTTTTTTTTTGAAATATAATTTTTTTACTCTTTTTCCTTTTTAAAAATTATACTTTTTATTTTATAGTGGTTCTAATGAAATAAATATTTTTACTGTATTTCTTGAAAAAATATTTTAGGTAAATGACGTCTTAATTATTAGTTAATTTAATATAAAAAAGTAGTAAAATTTAATATTTCATTTTTTTATTAACTTTCTTCATCTGAAATGACAATATGCTCATGCAAATAATCAAAACAAACTCCAGTTAAGTCCATGTCAAAACGCGTGTGACTTAACTGGACTCCGTTAACATAATCGTTAAAAAACCCTAACCTGCACAACTTTTGCAACTTTGGACCTTAAATTGACAAAATTGATACATCAGACCCTTATTGGCACACACCCCCCAAACTTTGGACCCTAAATTGTCATTTCCCCATATAAAAACTGTTGGTTCTTAGCCAATGAAATATTTTTAATGTAAATGCTAAATTGTTATTTGTGTTGCCCTTAATGGTAACTTGTTCAATTTTAAAAGGTCCTGAACAAAACTTATTATATGGATGGGGCAGCATAAAAGGAGTCCAGATCTCCTGTGCCCTTCTATGTGCTCTTCTAATCTCAACCGTTTATGTTGATATTATCCAAGCATGTAAACGGTCCAGATTAGAGGGGCACATGAGATCCGGACTCGCATAAAAGGATCTTAGTTTTCAGCTTTTGTTATTTACCTGCGCAATCTTCCACCATAGATTTTTTCCTTCACTCCACGTGTATTGGTCTTGACGGGATCCGTTTTTACCCACTTGACAGGGCGCCCGTCTCAAACGCGGACCCAATATAATTACCTCTACTACTCTCTCCGTCTCATTTTAGTGTTCCTATTTTGACTTTGCACGAAATAAAAAAAAATTTGCTATGAAAAATATGGTATGAAAGAGATCGTGGGTAGGGATTTTTTGTTGTGATAATGACATGTGGGTCCCTTCGTCCACTTTATGTAATAAAGTGAAGTAAAAACTTTAGATTGAGACAAACCAAAAAAGAAGTAAGAATCTTAAGTTAGGACAAAGAGAATGAGTATAATAATAACAAGAAATGAATATATTACTTTCAAATTTAAACAGTTATTTTTCATTTGTTGGTAGAATTTTATGAATATACTATTATTTTTGAGTTGATATAACCAGGTTTATGGAGTGGGGCAGTGATTTTTTTTTTTGGGGGGAAAGTTGTTTTTCTTTTGTTGATTTATTAATTTAAATTTTTTTATGTATTTATGATTTTAAATTAATAAAAAAAAATATCGTCACCATGCATCGCGCACAGGAGTACTGCTAGTACTTCTAATAACAAAATACTTCCTCCGTCTCAAAATAGATGTCGTTTTGAGAGTTAAATTTTGTCTCAAAATACTTGTCGTTTCACTATTTTCAAAGCTTTTTTTTATTGATGTATACTAATTATACCCTTAATAATGACAGTGAACTATTTTTTACCTAACCAATTAATTATCTAGGTAGTTGAATCACTTTAGGAGTATTTGTGACTTTTTCACGTACATTAATGATATTTCTTAATATGTGTAAAACACACCAAAACGACATCTATTTTGAGACGGGAGGAGTAGTGATTTGAGACGGTCATATGTTTTTGGACTGAGTGAGTACTCGTAAAAAAAACCGAGCCAGTTTCGCTGTTTACTGAGACCGGTCACAAAATCTGAAAAATCAAAACGCTTTCTGCGATTCTAGGGTTTAAACTAGAAACATAGATCTTCATCTTCTAGACTAAGAAGCTTTCAACGCCATGGAAATGGAAAGGAAAAGCGTAAGGGAAAGCGATAGAATATCGAATTTACCTGAATCCATTATTCACCAAATCCTCTCTTACTTGAACGCCGCAGAAGCTGCTCGAACGAGTTCTTTGTCTAAGAAATGGCAACAATCATATTCTACCGTCCCCAATCTCACTTTCGACGAAGCCTACTTTGACAATTCTCTGGAAATCTAGCAAAACCGGTACCCATTTTTCGATTTCGTCAACAATACTTTGTTAAGATATCGTAATCTGAATTTACGCATTCACAAGTTTCAGATTGCCGTTTTCAGTATCGGCCACAGTTACACACACGCTTACCGTCTTCTTGATGAATCGTTAGAAATGGTGTTTGGTAATGGTGACAAAGAACTTGATATTTCCGTCATTGCAAGGATTAGGTTTTCAATCTACACTTTGCCTCCTACAATCTTTGATTCTCTCAAAATGTTGACCTATATTAGGGTTCATTAATGCAAGTTCCCCCAAAATGTTGCTACCACCTCCAATTCCAATTCCAACTGCAATGCAATGATTTTCCCTTTTCTGAAAACACTCAATTTAAATCTTGCCGATATAGATGATGGGATGCTTCAGAAACTGCTCTCGAGCAGCCCTTCGCTTGAAGAAATTGTCTTCTATCGAGTGTCAGGGTTCGAGTCATTTCGGGCTAGTAATCTTAGTAAACTCAAGGTAATCGATATTTAGTCACCTATTAATGCAGTTGAGATTGATGTTGAAAATGCACCAAGTCTTTGTTTGGTCAAGTGTTGGGGTTCTCGTGCAAGTCCATGTTCATTAAAAGTGGGCGGTGCTCCGAATCTGAGATGTCTAGAGTTGTTTTCTGTGAGCATAAGTGAGAATTCTCTCAAGGAACTTGTTACTAAATCTCCCATTCTTGAAGATTTGGAAATTAATATATGTGAAGGCTTGGAAAGGATCGACATTGTGAGTGGCTCACTTAAGCGCTTACGCTTAGAGGGCTGCAGTAAGGTAGTGGAGGTCAAAATTGAGGCTCCGAGTTTACTTCTACTCGAGTACAATGGTCAAAATGTGTCATATCTGTCGCTCAACAACACCCCTGAAGGATTAAGGACTTATATATACATAGCTAACTATGGCCTTGATCAGCTTAGCAATGCATGGTTTCAGCACTTGAGGGAACTGCTGAAAGGGTAAAAAGAGGTAGAGTTTCGTTTAGTGTATATCTTCAAAATCAAGGTATTGATTTTTGTACAGTTCATAACCATAGTGCAAATCCATTTCCGCTAGAGCATCAGATGGAGAATTTTATGGCAGAGATGAATCAGTCATCGTCACTGTTTGCTGCTTTTGTGGAAACATTATTTTCCAGTTCTTTTCCTACCATGATTTTTAATACAAGACCGTGCATGCCATTTTCTGATGACTTCATAAAGGTCCTTGTAAGTGAGTTAATGAGAGCCACAGGAGATTCCAGTTGTTGCAGTTCCGCTCAGAGCAAATGCTGGCGACATTACTTGAAAGACATTAAAGTTGAGTTCTATGAAGATTCTCAAAAAGGGTGGCAGCCTCTCCACCAGGAAACTTCATTATCAGAATTCACATTTCGTGGCAAGATCTTTCGTGCTAGCTTGAAATGGTATGCCAATTTAAATGCTCAAGTTTGAATCTTCGTATTTTTAGACCACTTACTGTGGAATTGTTTGTTTGTTTTTTGGAACTACTATTTGAATTTCATATACTCAGATTTCAAAAAAGATAACGATTTATCAAGTGTTATAATTATCTGTCAGAATTCATAGTATATGGGTTATAGTTTGAAATTGTTTGTTAATTAAAGACTCAAGTATTAAACTTGGCAGCTTTTGTCAAATGTTGTATGAGATCCAAAGTTGCCAAATCTTAAAAGCTATCTTCATCTGGAGATTTAGGTTTTAAGAACCAAAGATATAAACGTCTGTTTTGACAAACACATTATGTACAAAACATCCTCAATCTTTCTTGTGAAACGTTAACCCCTTTATCTTAGCTTTATATCTTCATATAAACCTTGATCAGACTAAACCATTGTGCCGAATTATGTTAATCCATTGAACTGAAGTACGGTCCGAACCTTGAACCACATGGCTGAACTTAACCACATTATGAAATTGCAGTTTTTAGATCAGACCATTGTGGTTTGAGTCGATCCAGTTTGATTTTTTTTCATAGTTTAGTTCAGTTTGAATTTTCTTAGACTGATAGCTTGTGAATCGACCTGTTAAAATTAGACTGGATCGAAATAAATAGAATTATTTACAACCTAAGAATTGGTGATATGTGCGCCGTCCGTCCCATCTTAGTCCTAAAAAAATTGGCGCAAAAAATGAAGTGTGTGATGATTGTATTATAAAATACAATAGATAGTAGGGCAGTGTGTTGTGAGTATAGAAAACTTGAGTGTGTTGTGAGTTTAGAAACTTGATAGGACAGAGAAAGTGAGTCCGTGGATAGTTGTAAGTATGACATGTAGGGCTCATCAAATAAAAAAAAGAAGTATTATAAGCTTTCCTTTTTGAGATTTTGATGTATAAAATGGAACATTCAAAAGAGAAGTTTCTGAAATATAAGATGGGACGGAGTGAGTAGTAATTTAGTGGTTTGTAATGGGCTATTAATAATATGTATAATTAATAATGTATATAATCTCTAAGCATCCATTTTCAAATTTATTTCTAAACACAAAACAACTTCAGCTAAGATGAATTGATTCAACTATGATTTTATAATCTAATCAACATCAGCTAAGTTGAATTGGCCACACAATTAAAGGAAATAGTTGGTGCTCTCATCATTTAATAACTGAATTTAGAAGGATGTATCAAACGAACATTATCGATTAAATTCAAACAATTTTTTTATGAGATTATTCAAGCATGTAGTGTCCGAGCCCTAAAATTATGTCCGCTACAAAAAAAAAATACAAAAAACATAATGCCCGCATATTTCCCATATGGGATGAAGGATTCCACAATCTCCCCAACTAAGGGAGAATCGATCATACCCTCACGCGAGCTTGTATGCCTTGATCCGTTGCCCTGTCAGCTTCCTTAATTAATCTCAACGAGTCTAAGGCTATTAGAAAGATAAAATTAGGTCGTGATTTGCGAAACCCATAAACCACCTCCTATTTGCAGATGACTACCTCCTTGCTATCGAACTTGAGTTGCCTTCTTGCTCGTTCATCAAATGGACTATTGACTCCTTTAGGTTCCAAGTTGGAGAAAAAAAAAAATATATCCACAAAAGTGAAATCTACTTCTCTCCCTCTTGTACCGACAAAATAAAAGCATAAACCTTATCAATTCTCTCCCTCTCGTATTCCTCTTCTGATGGAAGATATATCGGCCTAAAACAAATGTCTTTTGGAACCAAAAAAACAAATCTTCTGGATAGAGTTGAACTGAGTACGTCAAAAATTGCAAGGATGGCTAGAAAAGTTTTTAATAAATTTCTTGTCTGGGTCTTAGAAAAGAAACAGGTACCCATTGGATTTCTTGGAATAAATTTCTTAGAAAAGAGTTTGTCATTTGTTGAAAATGGTGGCATTAATATTTTTCTTGCCACCGAATACCTACTACTATAAGAATAATACATTGGGTGAGGCTATTGATACAATAATTGCTTTTCGACTACTCCCTCTGCCCCTAAATGAGTGTCCAAATTTCATTTTAAGGGACACTGAAAATCTCAACTTTATGATCAATTTGGTAACAACGATTCATATATAATCTTGTAATCTCATTTCCAAACCTTTAGTTTTGCACGTATAAAGAAACCGGTGGAAAAAATTTCGAAAAAAAACCTTTAGGGAGAAAGTTATGTTAAAAAAAGACACTCATTTAGGGACAAAGATTTCTTAAAAATGAACACTCATTTAGGGACAGAGGGAGTACTATTTTTGTAAATAAATATAAATATCTGTTCATATTTTAAGCAACTTATAAAATACTTTAGAGTTATGCTATACACACTACAAATTTTACCTATCCACTACATTTGCAAAATAAAAAACTAATTAATTATGGTTTCACTCTAATAGAGATGAAACTACGCCAAATCACAGTACGATTCATTAAATTTCCTTCTATTTCACAAAACAAATGAAAATAAAAAAATATTTATATGTTATTAAAAAAAAAGAGTATAATGTGTAGTGGTAATAGTGTCTCCCTTACAAATTCTTCCCATCCTAAAAGAACAGTCACATTTTTTTTTCTCAGGTCCAAAATAAAAGATTTGTATGCTCCATCTACAATGGTTAACTTTTTTGGGTGTTGAATGAGTATTAAACAAAGAGGAAGGTGTTGAATGAGTGCAATGGTTTGTTTAATGGAGGGTTGAATGGAACTTGGGTTGAATGGATTCAACACAAGTTGAATGAGAAAGCGGTCAGTCGAGTGGGACACGTGGCGCGCTCCAGTTGGGCCAATCGGGCGCGTTCGGTACACGCGCCGACAAGGGCGCGTGTGGCGCTGGTCCTCAGTATTTTTTTTTTCTGGTTGTGACACTTGGCAACTCCCCATTGGTTCATGGAATTTCCAATTTAATTTCCCGTCCTAATTATTTGAGCTCAATTATTTTACAGTAAATGATATATATTTTTTTTTTCACCAAAATTCATAAAAAAAAAATTCTCTATAAATAGATGCAAGTTTCATTTGATTTGGATACAAAAAAAAAACCTCTTTTTAGTGAAATGGATCCCAATAATAACCATTTCAACACTTAAAAAACCCTCATATTTATTTAATTACAATTACAAAAAAATAATTAATTGTGAAGTATTTTTTTAATAATTATAATTGATTATTATTATTATTATTATTATTTTACTAATCATAAAAATAAAGAATATAAAATAAATTTTAAGTGGTGGGGTATAGGATGATGAGTGGGAAAGGTGTTGAATAGTGGATTAAACAAATCATTGTAGGGTTAAAAGTTGAATAAGTGTTGAATGGATGAGTTGGAAGAGAGATAAGATGATGTGGAGTGATAAAATGAGTGTTGAATGGAAAATAGTGTTGAATCCACTGTACATGGTCTTAGAGAGAGAGACAATAAAAATTCCCCATGGCCCATCAGCCAAACAAATTTCCAATATAAACCTATGATATTTACTACTCCCTCTGTCCCAGAGTATATATCCACCATTCCTTTTTAGTCCGTCTTAGAGTATATGTCAACTTCCAAAAATGGCAAAAAATCTTTATTATTCCTCCCACTCATTCTCTCTCCTACTTTACTTTTATACTCACAACACCAATCAAATTACTATTCCATCCGCTCATTCTCTCTCATACTTTACTTTTATACTCACATACGCCCTTAAGCTTAAATCAAAATTTCTTATAAACCCAACACTCGATCAAAAATAATTTCTAAATAACCAAAACGCCCCACGCCCTTTAGACAAAACCCTAACTTCCCCTCCTCTCATTTCAATCTGAGCAGCCTCTCTAAAACACACACACACACACACACCCCTTCTCTCCCACCTCCAAACCCCTATCTCCGGCGCCCCTCACCTTCGGCGCCCTCACCTCCAGCGCATCGTTCCTCTCCATCTCCCCTTCGTCATTTTCGACCGCAATACCATCGCCAACAGCGCCCGAGGCACCAAATTTAAGTTTATGCCCCGCATTTGACCGTCATTTTCAACGTCGATATTATCTCCAGCATTACTACCAGATCTACGTCATTTTTGCTTCATCGTCATTGGATCTACGACCACCTCCCTCTAATCTCCCCTCGGTCCTCATTTCTGACGTCATTCCTTTCATTTTCTCCTTTATCTCTCTGTCAAGATCTACCAGTATTTGACTAGATCAGTCCATTTCCTACCAGATCTACAACATCTCTGGCGCCTTGACTCTTCATCTTCACCAAATTTACAAAATGCTATGAAAAAATTTCTCTTAAATCTAAAAATAAGAGTAATTCTAGTCTTATACCTAAGTATAAGTGCGAAATAATTAATGAAATATGAGACTTTTGTATGATTTTTTAAGAAAATGTGAAATAAAAAAGTTACTCTTATACCTAAGTATGAGAGTAATTCTAGTTTTATACCTAAGTATATGATTAAGTGAAAAATTGTAAAAAAAGAAATGACTCCAATACCTAAATATAAGGGTAATTCTAGTCTTATACCTAATTATAAGAGCGGACTCGTTAATAAAATATGAGACTTTCTTGTGATTTTCTAAGAAAATGTGAAAAAATATGAAAATAAATTACTCTTATACTTAAGGTATAAGGGGTAAACTAGTCTTATACCTAAGTATAGGAGTGGACTGGTAGTCTTATACTTAAAGATAGTTAGGTCTTTCTAAGCAACATGGGTTTATACGGAATTTTGACAATTCCGTGGTTATTTATGGATTTTTGATATGACTAAAGGGTTCTAATGTCCAAACCCCCATGAAAAAAAAAAGTTTTACTGCAGTTAACGAAGACGTATCATACAAATCTGATAAGCATAAGTGACCAGGCAAAGGCATTTAGTTTTTATGGGACCTTGGATTCTTTTGGAAGCAGAAATACTCCCTTTCCCACTTCTTTGCCGTTGTAGAGCAATAATTTAAGGTTAGTTTGATTATCTTAATGAAAATTTAAAACTCAATATTTATAGTTATTTATGCCAAATCACTACAAGAATATGGAAAAAACTGTAGCTAAAATGAAGATTCTGTCTCTAAATCAAAATCAGCGACAGACTAGATCTGTAGCTAATCCGTGGGCGCAGGTTGGTCGCTAATATTTATTGTCGTTATTCTGTAGCTGAATTAGAGACAGAACATTTTGTTTCTTAATTAGAGACAGAATGATCTGTTTCTAAATTAGAGACAGACAAGTTTGTCTCTACTTCAGCTCCAGAATAGTGACAAATATATTAGCGACAAACATGCGCCTACAGAATTAGCTACAAAAAAGTTTGTGGCTGATTTTTTTTTTTGGAAACAAACGTTTCTGTCTCCAAATTGGAGACGGTCATTTCCGTCTCTAAATTTGCAAATTTTATTTAAAAAAAAAACATATATTTAAAAATATATATTAATACATTTTTAAATATACATTTTCAAATTGGAGACGGTCATTTCCGTCTCTAAATTTGCAAATTTTATTTTAAAAAAAAACATATATTTAAAAATATATATTAATACATTTTTAAATATACATCTATATGCTGAATAAATTATAAAAAGAAATTTACGATGTTACTTAATAATTAATTAAATAAACAATAATTTAGATTTGAATTGTAATGGATGCATCAATTAAAAATATCAAAATACATCAATATCTAATAAATCTCCACAACATTGGCATAAAATCTATTAAAAGTCAAATTTCAAATTTGTTACAAATGAAAAATCAAAACCCAAAATTTACATTTCAATCTTTTATCACCCCTCTCTTCATCCACCATCCAAAGCCAACCACTATTACACCGCTGCCGCCACCACCAAAGAACCATCTTCATCACCGCCAACGACCCATCTTCACCACCAGTAATGGCCAATCGTCACCATCACTATAAACCACCGAACACCACCACTGCCGCCACTAGCATTCCTGCCAACACACCAAACAAGATATTGTTACTACAATTTCAACACCAGATTTGAACACAACAAAGGATTTACACACACACAAATACACCAGCGTTACATAGATCTGTATGAACACAAACAGATCCGAGCTAGAAAAGAGAGAGAAAGATAGTGAAAAAGAGATAAAAAGCGAGAGATAGAGAGAACAAGGGAATGACTTACAAAATCAAGGCGGCGGATTCCAAAATCGAACACCACCACGTTTACGAAGGCGTGGTCGAGCCGGCGGATTCCAAAATCGAAAACCACCACGTTTCCGACGGCATGGTCAAGGCAGCGGATTCCAAAATCGAGGTCTTGGAACGACGACATTACGACAACGATAAAGAAGAAGTGCGAGTAGGCGTTAGGAAAGGAAAATGGTGGCGTGAAAACGACGGAGGGATGACGGGAGTGGGAGGTGTTGGGTATGCTTATTTCTTAACCCTCTTACTTGTTAGAATTGATTGATACCATCACCTATTAATATTTTATGGACTTTAGGACCCTATATAAGAAGTTTTATAACTTCATTTTTTAGCTTAGTCCATTTTTCAGTATAGGCTTGGAATATAGGACTTGGAGCGAAAAGGAATGAAGATCCAAGCGTCAGTGGTTACTGCGCAGGTCTACTCTGCGCAGGACACCACTGCGCAGGTTTATCCTGCGCAGCATTCTTCCTCAGTTCAATACTTTCAGATCACCTAACTTGGAAAACGCTTTGAAGATATACGCTTTTAAAAGTGTTAAGGTGTGCAGAAACGACAAAACAAGCACACTCAGCAGATCCAACGGTGGAGACGTGCTTAAGAGAAATATTTCAAATGAAGACAGCTGTCAACCTTCTAGAAGAGGCTTTTAAATTTGGTCTTCATGCTCAGTCTCCAACGGCTCTATATACCTGCGCACCAATCATATTGTGCCAGGTCATCAACTTTGATTAGAGCCCCAACGGCTATAAAGGACATCTGCGCACCAATCATAATGTGCCAGCTCATCGTCCTTGCTCAGAGCTTCAACGGCTATATTCAAGCTCTCAGCTATAAATAGCCAACTCATCTTCATTTCCAAGTTGCTAGAGTTTGTGCTTTCTAATATCCTTGAAGTTCTGAAGATTGCTGCTTACTATTCACAGATTCAAGATCAACCTTCAAACCTTCATACCTTCAAACTCCTGCCCAGATCCTAAGTCTTAAATCACCAGAATTCTTTGTGCTCTTCATCTCATAGATTCATAGAGCCCAGAATTTCTGAACACACACACACCTCTTGAAGCTTCGATCATTTAGATCTTACTTCTTGAGATACACCGGTTTAGTCTAGGATTTGTTCTTCATAGATTATAGATCTTTAAGAGAGTTTATGTTTCATTGTTGTATCTTGTTGTTGGTCCCAAAGGGCAACAAGGTATGAAAAATAGCTAGAGGGGGGGGGTGAATAGCTGTTTTAAAATTCTTTTCGTACCCTTGAAAAACTCAATTGCAAATGCGCACTTTATCAAGTAAGCGTTATGAAATGCGCCTAAGTGAGTGAGTGAAATGCACATGGGAATTTAGTAATGAAAATAGGCGCAAAGTGTGATAAAGGGGCGCACACACACTCTAAGTATTTTGGCTCAAAGTGGTTGAAATAAGGAACTAAGGCAAATGAAATAACAACACCACACAATTCAGTTCAATCAATCTACAATGAGTAAACAAGCAAATAGTGAGTGAAGATAATAACTTGAAAGAAAAAGACAAGATAATAACACAAGCTATTTGGAGAGGTTCGATCAATGAAAGATCTACGTCCTCTACCAAGATGGTTAGTCTTGGATTTCTAATGGATATCTTATATAATGAGTGAGTGTTACAAATTACAACTTTTGACCTCCTACACTAACTCAATATCTAATTTTCTATGAATGAGCAAATCCAAAACAATAACCGGTGTATCTCTAAAAGATGGATCTAAATGATCAAACTTAAAGAGGTGCGTGTGTGAATTTAGGATCAAGGCTCTTTAGATCTTTATGATTTAGAGCACAATGAAACTAAAGTGTTAGAGCTTGAAGATCTGGGCTAAGGATGAAGGTATGAAGATGTTCTTGAGGAAATCTGGAAAAATGAAGGCAATCTTCAAATCTTCAACAAATGCTTTGAGAGAGAAATTCTTGAAATTCTTAGCAAAACTCAGCAACTTCAAAATGTTGAAGTTATGGGGTATTTATAGTGAACTTAAAAAAACTAGCCGTTGGAAATCCTTGTGGATAAGATGAGCTGTCACTCGTTGATTGGAGTATGCGAATATTATGGCCACTTTGACACTCAACATAAATATGACCGTTATGGACACGTGTCAATAGATTAGGCGCATATGCATCTTTTAACCACCGTTGGATCATTGGCGTAATTTGAATTCTCTTCAAGTCTATGAGTCTTAAATAAATCACTGAGTGTTGAATAAACACATTGAGGCGTGTTGAGCCAAGAGGCGCATAAATACTGCGCGCGCTAGGGCATATGGCGCATGGCGCGTAGAATTAAAATGAGGCGCATAGCATTTCTTAGAAGAATGCTTCTATGCGCGCGCTAGAAGGCGCATAGGCGCATGGCTCTACTCAAAATGTGATTTTCTTGAATCTTGATCTTCTTGCCCTCTTACTAAGCCTAGTCTATAACAATGGACAACCTAAAAAAATGAAGTATAAATACTTCTTACATGTGGGTCTAAAGTCCATGAAATAAAACTTAGGTGATGGATCAATCAAATCTAATAAATCCTATTACATTAAAACTGAGATATATGTGGGCATACCCAACAATCTCTCCCTATTTGATTGATGCCATTACCTACTATATCAAGGACAAACATTATGCTTGATAAAAAATGTCCAAATGAATGAAATTGGTAAATCATGTCTCAAGTTAATGCACACACTAGTCCAAGATATAGATTTCTAATCTATTCCAATAAGAATAAAGAATTACATGTGGAAAGATAGAAACATCCGTTTAACACATTCAAAATGATGTATGAATTTTAGTTTTGAAAAGTGTTTAAACCAAGTTTAAACTCAATGCAAGAAAGTATGAAACAATTCAGTATGATGCATGAATTTAAACAATATTCAATGTTCTACAAACAAGGAGTTTGAGCGAACAAAGTTTGATAATAAGTGATGCATTGTTCTCATTAAAACTTGGAAAGTAGGAGTTACAGATTACAAGTTTTGAATAGAACAAAGACAAAAGATGTGCTAAAACAAGTAAGCACTAAAATCACTATCTTCAAAAGAGGTTTTACTAACAAAAAAAATAATTCTAACTTACAAAGAAAACTAAGGATTAGGAGGCGCGTCGTCTTCCTTTAATCCTTCTTCAATTTCAGAAACGGAGCGCTGGATTTGTTTGGAAAGTTGATAGGCGCGGTTCACTAAACCATGAGTGTCCGTGACGCCGTCTCTGAGGTAGCGCAAATGACCAACATTGATGTTTTGATATTCATCAATGGTGCGTTGAGTAATGGCTTGCTGTTGAGCGACGTTTTCAGCAACGTTTTGAAAGTTTGCTTCAATAGCAGCCTGCGCTGAAACAATGTCAGAGGAAATCCTATCTGAGCGCCTGTCTGCGCTGGAGTGTGCGGCGTTGAAGTGGGTGACAACTAACTCCTTCAAGACTTCAATTTTTGAAAGCAGGGAATTAATGTCAACAGGCGCGCTAGGAGCAGGAGTAGGGCTGGAAGAGGGCACATGAGATCCAGGCGCATGTGAATCAGGAGCAATTGGAGCAGCGCTGGGTTCATCATTTGGTTCTGCGCCATATACAGATAGTCCCAGGATTTGTAGCTCATCCTTAACTTCGTTGAGCTTATCAACAACGCTCAATAACTTATGGCTATCTCCAGCCACCATCTCAAACAGTTTCCTTATATCCCTCGCTATGTTCAACTCTACTTCTTTTATAGCGTTTATAAAATCTTGGCCATCGGTGAGTTGGATGCCAGCGCTAATTCGCTCGTGAAGAGAAGCAAGAGTGCCTTTGAATAAATCATTCATCTGATCAATAGCATCATTCCACTGTTGAGGGGTCAGGAAGTGTTTGTCCTTGATGTTGGCATCTATGCGCTTTATCTCCCCCTTAATGGCAGCAATCTCATCAGCCTGCTGGGTAAGCATTAAAGTATGAAGCTCTAATTGTGAGTTCATTTGAGACTGGCCTTGCTGGAGTTGCTGTAGAAGAGAAATAACCACACTCACATCAGGAGTGGGAGGAGGAGGCGCAGGAGTAGAGGGGCGGAGTAGGAGCACGGGGAGGAGATGGAATATATTCTGCACTTGAAGAAATTTCTTCAGGATGAGGCGCAGGAGCCTTTGGGCGCACAGAAGATGGTTTGCGCCTTAAAGGTTCTGGCTCCCCCTGAGGTTGATCCTCAATATCTTCACCAAATAAATCTGCAGAGATTTTATCTCTGACTTGTTGTCGATCAGAAAATGAAGGCGCAACAGGAGCAGGCGCGCGTGCATCAGCGCTAGACCCTGCGCCTTTGCGCCTTTCAGATTTAGATAAATCAGCAGCCTGTTTCATTCTGAATTCTTCATCCCTTTTTAACTGCGCTTCCAGTCTACTGGCTTCTTTAGCGCGTTTCAGCTCCTTTTCTTCTTCAGTGTCGGTTCTGGGGCGCTTAGCAGGTCTGCTTTGTTCTTCAGCAATTCCTTTGCCTTTGCCTTTAACTGCGCCAGATTCTGCGCGTGGCGCTACTGTAGCTCCTTCACCATCTGCACCAGCTGCTTCTTCATCAGAATCAGTGGCTTCATCTAACAACTGAGCTCCTTTCACCCTTGGCGCGCGCTGGGCCATGCGCTTTCTGCGCCTTTTCATCACTAAACTGTCCTTACCAAAAATAGGGACATCAGTGGTCTGGTAGTCTGGGTTCTGAGCAAGGAAATTAGCAAGCGCAGGGTAGGATAGGAAGATTTTGGTGAGAATACGGCAATGAGTCTTGAACTTCGTCTTGCCGTCAGCTTTGTTTTTATTGTACTTGTCAATCTGGTCCTGAAGATTAGTAAATAAAATCTGAGGCCAGTTGAGGATGGTCTTTGCCATAATAGCAGCAGTATATTCCCACTGCTCCATTGTGAATCTGTTGACATTTCCAGTTTTGAAGATAATTGAAGTGCCAACCAGATGCGCAATATGCGCCAATAAGTCACCACCATCTCTAATTTCCACTGTTTTGATATTGTTTTGAAGAGTAGGGATACGAAGAAGAGTACGCGCCATAATGTTTTGAGCGGCGGCTGAATAAGAATTGATTTTGCCAGCTACACTCAAGGGGCCAGTTTTGTTGAAGTTGACAATGTTCTTTATAGTGCCTGCAGACATGGTTATCCCAACATCTTGAACTACGGCGCGAATGCGATAGCGCACCATCCCTTCAACGTATGTTGGAATTTCGACAAATTCTGCTGTAGAGAAAAATTCATCAACGAGGAGCGGAGAGTAGAAAGGTTGCTCCAGAGTGAATAAAGGGAGAAGTCCAGCCAGTCTCATATATTCCATAACTTCGACACCCATAGGATCAGTAGATAGCTCGTTTAAATCAAATGTTTCACCGGGTCTGAAGTTAGATAGATCCTGAAAAATTAAACATTGAAAGGAATTAGTGTGAGTTAGGCGCATAGAATCATAAATAGTCAAAGTGAGGACTAGGCGCATACAAATTTTAGGCGCATAAAATAATTAGGCGCAGAGAATTATGAGCGCATAAGAGAGCACAGTGAGTCAAGGCGCATGATTATAGTGGGCGCATGAAATTATGAGGCGCAAAGAAATACAGGGCGCATATTTATGGTTCTATGAAATATACTAAGGAAAATTTGAACATAAAAATTGACTAAGTATGAATTTGGGGGCGCATAGTAAGTGTAGGCGCATGATGATATTAGGCGCATAAAGGATTGAGGCGCAAACACATGTGAGCGCAAGAATCACTTTGAGGCGCATAATATCAATGTGCGCATAATCATACTAGGCGCATGAATTCATATATAGGCGCATGATTATGTAGAAATTTAAACTAAGTATAAAAACTCAAAAACACATGCAAACATACATATGCAATTTTCAGAATCAAAACGTGAAAATTTTGAAAAACAAGTTTTGAAAATTTTGAAACCCAAGTCATGCAAAAATAATGAAGAACACGAAGAACATGCCTTGAGTGCTCGAAGAACACCAAGAACACATAATTCATGAAACTTCACCAAATCAAGCATACAATATATCAAAATGACCACACGAAGATAAGGATAACAAATATGTAAATCAAAACAAGTAAAAATCAACAACGAATCCAAAAATTAGATTCAAAGATCCGAAAAACCAAAAAGTTGAAAATGGTGATTTTTCATATTCGCACCAAATAGCGAATTGATCGTTGAAAAAGTTAGTTATAAAGACTCGAAATCACAAAACGAACATAACCTAACAAACGATTTTGAAAACAGATCACCGAAGCAAGATTAATCAAGAAAAATGCAATTTCGGGTTTTTGAAAAAGACGGAAAAACAGAAAATGACGAAACAGAAAAAAAATTGCAGAAATTTAGGAGTTTAAGGGTTGAGAATTCATACCATTTCCTCTTGGGTAGATTTTGTAGCTTTCTTAGGACCCATAACAGTTGTATATAGAGATGAGAAAATGAAAAGATGAATAAAAGGTGAGAGAAAGAGACGAGAGAGAAAGAGCAGAGAGAGAAATGGGAGGATAGAGAGACTGGAAGAGAGAGAGGGTAGGGGTGTAGGGGAATATATATAGGTTATGATTAAAAGTTTTGCACTGATATGGAAAAAATACAGTCAAAAATTTAAAAAGATAGGAAGTTGAAAAGATTTGCATTAATGAGGGGTTTTGAGAAAGACGGCTCATCATGACATAAGTACAGCTCATTAATGAGGGATTTTGATGATTTGAAACACATTAAATGCAGAAAGACATAAAGTGTCATGATGTGACATTTTGGGTAAAAGAAAAACTGCTCAACTTTCCCTTTAAGTGTATGAGCAATTTTGACTAATTTTTGCACAAACCCCAAAAACATCTATTTTGGTGTAAGTTTGGGGTGCAAGAAATATATCCCCATAAAATAAAATTTTTGAAAAACGTAAAACGAGGGAAAAATTTAATTGTACAAGTACCCTTGAACAATTAAAGGAATGTCAAAAGACAAAAATTCCTATAATAAATGATCAGAATAAACGTACCTGGTACTTGTGAAAAATTAAATGCGTTCAATCATTGAGGGAATTAATATGATAGCATTGATTGAGCCGCAGTCATAAAGAGGCGCATAGTCTCTTCTAGGCGCGCAGAATGACTTAAGAGGCATTGAATGCTAGGCGCGCGCTGGAATTTGGCGCGCAGAGAGTTGAGCGCGCAGAAGTATTAGGCGCGCATAGTTTCCTTGAAACTTGAAATGATTTATCATTTTGTCCTAATGTAATCATATAACTCAACAAAACATAAAATCATTAGTATTGACAAAACTATATTGAATTTAGTTGAGTTCAAGCATACCCATTTCACCTCTCAAAAACATGAACCGTTTCGCGTCGAGTGCTTTCGTTAGAATGTCGGCGATTTGATAGTCGGTTCCCACGTGTTCCAAATGTATATTTCCTTTCTCCACGTGGTCTTTGAGGAAGTGATATTTGATGTCGATGTGCTTGGTCTTTGAGTGCATGACAGGATTTTCAGAAACCGCAATTGTTGATGTGTTGTCGCAGTAGATGGGACAATTTTCTTCGATGATATCATAGTCCACCAATTGCTGCTTCATCCAGAGTATTTGACAACAACAACTTCCGCAGCGATATATTCGGCTTCGGTTGTTGAGACAGATACAGAAGCTTGTTTCTTACTTGCCCATGACACAAGTCGATATCCGAGGAAATGACAAGTGCCAATAGTGCTTTTCCTATCAAT